>JAGXJF010003813.1:0-96595 GCA_019208055.1 Stipa capillata | reverse complement strand
TGGCCTCCTCTGAGAAGCGAGGCCCTGATGCTTCGTCCAAGGGACTCCTTCCCCATGTGAAGCGTACAAGGTGAGTGTGTTTTTTCCTGGCCCTCTCCGGAGTTCCTTTCGCTTCCTGTTTTGATGACGAACTGACTTGGAAGTTCCTCCGGTTAGGATTATCATCGTTCCCGCCGGTGCCCCCGGCGGGAGAGACCGCCGAGGAACATCCCCCGCCACCAAGGCCAGCGCCGGCGTCGGTTGAGCAGGTGGAGCCTTTCGCGCCGGAACCCTTGGTGCCGGAGGGCGTCGGCCTGACGTCTTTGCTACAGGTAAATAGAAATGTCAGCAATAAAACGTGTACTGTAATCGATACTGACCTTGCTATTTTTAGATCGCCATCTCCCGGATTCCCCCGCTCGAGAAGGCTCAAACCGAGCTAGAGGCTACCCGAGCGGCAAACGAGGAGCTGAAGAAACTCCTTGAGGAGTCGGGGAATTAGCTCGCGTGGAGAAGGAGGAGCTGCACAAGCACCTCCGAGAAGCCGAGAAGAAGAGGGAGACTGCCGAGGCTGAGCTCCGGGTGTCGAAGGTCCGCTTGTCGGAAACGAAGTCTTCCCTACAAAGGAGTAACGCCTATGCGGGAAAACTGGAGGAGGATCTCGAGCGCGCGCTTGATACGCTCAAGAAGGCGCTCGTTGAAGTTGGAGTTGTCGTCCTCCCTCGTGCTTGCCTGCTACCCGGTTGGAGGAGCTCGTGGCGTCTGTCTCTCGTTTGAAGCCTCTTCTCGAGAAGCTTCTTGAAGATGAGCTTCAGCAGGGCATGCGGGATGCCCTGGTTTTTGCCCTGGCTCTTCTCCGGTGTCAGCACCCGGACTTGTCGCTGAAGGCCCTAGCCGCTGACCTGCCCACCGGTAATGAGGAGGAGCTTCTTGACACTGTGCAGAGTGCGGCGGATGCCTTCGGTGATCGGGTCCAGGCATCTAGTCCTGCTAAGTAGAATAGGAATTTGTACCAGACAATTGTCAGTAACTGTGCAATTAATCTTGTGTGTTTTTTGTTTTCTGGAAACTTGGGTTCTTTTTATGGTATTTTTCTGCTCTGCGAAATGCTTGTCGTATGCGGGGCTTGTTGTGGACTTGATTGAACTTTTTGCTTTTTCCCCCTGACTTAGGATCTTTGAGTTGTGCCATTTCTACCATGAACTGAGGTTGACCAGACCTTAGGTTTAGTCGGATGGAGCGCTACGTGGCTCCTCGTCATCAGTAAACACGTTAAGGGGTCTCCGCCCAGTTTTTCCCGGTCATAGCGACAACCCGTGTTCCGTTGTTTGCCGGGGTATTGGGCATAAGCCAGTAAGCTCCACATTTTTGCCCTGCTAACGACCGCATTACGTTCTACCCGTGATGCCTTCTGTTCAAAGTAATCGGGGACGTGAATGGGCGTATGGGTTCCGTTGGTCTAGTCATATTCGCACCTTCTTTCCCTTCCTTTACTCGAGGTCGAGGAACATTACTACGGAACCGAGGAGCTTAGTCAACCAGGCCTTAGGTCTGGTCAAGTGGGGGGCTCAGTGGCTTCCCCTGTCACCTGTAGACACATTAAGGGGTTTTCCTCGCATCCCTGACGGTTGTAGTGCAGAACCTTTCCCTTTCGCGCTGGCCGAGAAAGATCAGTGCTCGTATGCGTATACCAATTCACCATATACTCATCTCATCTAGCCCCGGACTGTCTTATTCGAGGGGCATCTCAGATAGGCAATCCAGAAAAATATATATTGACTAGAAACTTGATGTATTTAGAAACTATATCTTTTACAAGCTACTGTAAGAAAGGCATTCTAGGAAACTAAAAAAAAGTAAGCCGTCCCCCCTCCTTCAGCTTGTCACCGGTTGTCCTAGAAACTCGCGTCCTTTCTGTCGTGACCTGTGACAAAACTTCGTTGAGTGCGCGTGCTGGGTGGCGGCGCCCGGAGCGTCTTATCATCGACTTGTTCGTAGCTTGACAATCTTCAGGGCTGGAGCTGGTGCAACTTTGGAATTTGCTGATGAGGGGGCGATGGCCGTGCAACCTTACCGAAGGTATTTGCGTGGGGGACTCTCTAAGGGACATGACCTTTTGGCGGCTGGTACGAGCGACCTAGATCAGGCGGCTTTTCCTGTGGAACTGTGGTCCTACTGAGGAAAAGGCCCTGTTTTCCCCCAGTGCCGATCTAATCGTGGAACTTTTTCTCCGACTTGGAGGGGGTACTTTCTGAAGTTGTCACTCGCAGTGGCGGCGGTGGTCTTGACGATGTGGAGGCGTGTGCCATTACATCGTTGTCCCGACTAGGGAGTTGGTGTTGTTCCGCGAGGTCGAGGTTGCACTTGTCGCAGAGGAGTGCTTCTTTGGGGGAACTTTTTATCGTGAGGACGCCTTTTGGGCCGGGCATCTTTATGCACTGATATGCATAGTGCGTTGCTGCCATGAACTTGGCTAGAGTCGGGCGTCCCAGGATAGCATTGTACGCTGTTTCAAAATCGACGACATCGAACAGGATCTTCTCTGTTCGGAAGTTCGCCAGTGTACCAAAGGTAACCGGGAGCGTGACTTGCCCGATCGGCGTGGCCGACCAGCCCAGGACGATATCGTGGAATGCCTGCGTCATCGTCTGGACAGACGACCGTGGTACTTGCATTGCGTCGAGGGCGTTGGTGAATAGGATAGTGAGGGAGCTCCCTCCATCTACCAGCAGACGGCCTACTTGGCAGTTCTCAGGGCAGTCTGTCTGGTTGAAAGAGATCGTGATCTCGGACCACTTGACCGCCCGAAGGACCCGCGGCACACTCGCGAGAACTTCTCGGGCAATCGCCTTGTATTGCCTCTTTGACTCATAAGAGGTTGAGCCCCTGAATATGTGCTCGATTGCTCTGACGTGCCCCTGGAAAGGCTCAGGAGTGGAGTCATCGTCCGAAGTCGTGTCCTGACTATTGTTAGCGACCTGAGGATCCTACTTAATAGCTACTTTGTTTCCATATGAAATTAATGTTATAATTTTTCACATGAATTTCACATTAACACGCAAGAGCAATTTGATGCAAGCCAGGACTTTACACGCATACTGGCGCGCTTCACATACTTCTTCAACAATTTTGTACTAAACCCCACCGGTGAATTCTACCCCGGCGTACCCACATCTACATAAAATTTGCTCAAACTGATTCTGTATTGATCTTTTCTGAAATTTAGCCTTGTCAAATTTGAGATGTCAAACATATTTGAGATGTGACAAATTCATTAGCCAATTGTGCGATGTTAAGAGTGTGTTGTATATTTGAACGGACTTGTCAAAACTGAGAAGTCAAATTAAAATAATTCTTTGATTCCTATTCTACACTGCATATATGCTTGTGATATATGTCCTGTGCATGCTGGGGCTATACAGAGGCTGTGCTCTGGGGTATATATATTTTGTTTTTCAGAGGGCATGGCTAGCAAAATGACCTGAGGCTAGCCAGGAAGCAGAAAAACCCTGCTGGTTGGTGCTTACCATTGCTGACGAGTGCCTTTTCCACCCGTCCGTGATGATCTCCACCACAGCTGACGAAATATCATTAAGGCTAGCCAGGATCCTCCTCGCGGAACTTCTCTCTTTCTTCCCTAAGGTATTTCTTGAAGATGCGGCACTGACGTAGATCATGCGAGTCGGTCTGGTGAAAGTCGCACCAGGGCTTGGATGGCTTGTCGGAGGAATTGGTAGGCTTGTCTATGGGGCGCGATCGCCAGGTGCGCTTCTCGGAGATGTCGGCCATTACCTCGTCGGCTTTGGCCCTTTTCTCCTTGTTCCCTCCGGAGGACTTCTTCTTGCGTTTAGTCTTTCTCGAATCGTCCCTTGCTCAGAGGGGAGAATTGGTCGGCCCGCCGCGCGGATGACATCCGAGTTGATTATCTCCGGAATAGTGTTCTGGACCGCACTAAACCTCTTGGTGAACTCTCGGAAGGTCTCGTCTGGTTGTTGGACAACTAGGAATAGATCGTCAACATGACCAGGTCTTGGGAAGGTACCTTGGAAGTTCCCGAGGAGCATATCGCAGAGCTGTCCCCACGAACAGATCGTTCCTGGGGGTAAATTCGTCAACCAAGTCCTAGCGGCTCCCCTGGGTAGTTGGCCATAACCTTCTCATCCCCGCCTGCAGCCTCGATCGGGATGGTGTAGATCTGCAGGAATTCCACGGGATTCGTGGTGCCGTCATACGATTCTAGCGACCCAGGCTTGAAACAAGAAGGCCAGCGCACCTGCCGGAGCTCCTGGGATAGCGCTTGGTATTCACTGAAGGCTCCCTGATAAGGTGCATTCTCGCCGCTGTTTGAGGTCGAAGTTCGGCCGCGAACGTTGGCGTGTTGCGTGTGGTCCCTCCGAGGGAGCTGTTGCAATTGCTGGCGCCTTTGGTGTCGGCACCTATTGAGCTGGTTTCGGAGGTCAACAAGTGGCTCCTCCTGAGGAGACCTGTTCCTGGGGTGTCGTCCTTCTCGGTCACGCTCTTCTAGCGGAGAAGGGGTTCTTACTCAAGTAGAGCTGCGTGTCACCGACTGGGCTCGAGAAGACTCGGCTTGGTCTTGGGCCTCTTGGAGGTCAGCCCCCAGTCGTTGTAGCCATTGCATACCCACGGTGTTGATAAATCCGCTGCCGGTGGTCATGACAGCAGATTGTGCACCTCCGCGAGCCTTCGAGCGGTTCGGGACACGTATTCCCTTGTTCCTGGAGGGGTACTTTCTACAGCAGCGGGCAAGTCCCCGTTCCTAGGGGGAGTGGCCATCGTACTGCGTCGTTCCGAGCGCCCAGGCAGATTTCGGTCCTCGAGATCTTCGCGGCCATCGTCGATCACGAGAACCACTCGAGGTCCTTGGTTAGATGATGTGTACTCACACTCCATCGCATTGTCTTCTTCGGACGCGGCGCGGGTAGGGTCGTGATCGTCCTGACGATCAGAATTCGCAGGTGAAATTCCGACCATTGGACTGGTCGTTCCTGCCGGGAGGTTGTCGTTCAGCACCAACTTCCCATCGAAGGCCCTGGTGCACACAGCCCTAAAGCGATCTGCTTCGTGATCCGAGTACTCCCCAGGGGCGTATTTTCCAAAATCCACGCGATCCGTGACTGGGTACGGATCCATGGGGCCAAAGTTGTCGTAGAAGCCCCGGTCTGAGTACCCAGCACGGCGCGTGGGGGCGATCGGACTTCCTATCACGTCTGCTTCCTCCTCTTCGGGTCGGACCGACGAGGGCTGTGCAGTTGGTGAAAAGAACTGATCGCGATTAGTTGCACATCCTGCCGACTTTGATTCTTCCTGGACGGCTTGATCCGGAGAGGTCCCCACGGTCGGCGCCATCTGTCGACGATCGGTGAATCGGCGATCTTACGGTATTCGTGGAACGGTGATACTGGGGGGTAGGGACCTCTAGGGCCCAAGGCCAGGAGATCTGACAACAGGGGACAGCCCTTTTTTATACAGGTTCAGGCCTCCCTCAGGATAATAACCCTACGTCCTGTTCGTATATATTGATGGAGAAAACATCTTTACAAGGGGTGTATGTTAGTGGCTACCCTAGGCCTAATCACGGACTAATCTAACTAATCCCGCGGGACTCGACTCCTTCGAGGCAGCGGGTCTTCTAGGGCTTCACCTCTTGGGATTTGGCTCAACTCGCTGTGCGACTAGAAAGACTTGTCCTCCCCTATGGGATTGCTGATCCTTATATAGGGGGCCCCCAGAGTCGTACTGGACATGGACTTACGCCCGAGTAGGACTCCGGCTTCCTTGAACGTCGGGATTGACTTCCTAGTTTAAGGGATATCTTCCCTCTCTTCGAGGGGTTACCTTGCGGTCTGGGGATCCTTACTAAATACGCAGTACCTTTCACGAAACCCAGGGAATCGTATGTGGATACCTTCTGATATACAGGATATCATACTATACATCATCAATAATCAAGGAGAGCAGCACCTGGCACCCATTTGGGAATCCATATTTGCCTAGTGGAGGTGAGGTGCGGGCAGCGGCTCTAAACATGTCTGGACCAAAAGCAATTACGTAGCGTATGTGATGGGTGCACTGGGCTGCTCGGTGGCCCATTCACAAGCACCGAAAGCATTCCCAGAACCGTCCACAATATTCTGGACTATGTCAGCAAGCCCATCAGAAGAGGGAGGTCCTGAAGAGTTATCCACAATCTGTATCGCTTTATCTCCTATGCCATTAGAGTCCACAAAACACTCCTTGTGTAAACTGCCATTATTGAAAGATGTAACATTAATGCAGGCCTCTCGAGAATACTCCTCCTGTAACTACCGGGAAGGAGAATCTGCAATTTCAATCGGCTGAAGAGGAACAATGATCCAATGTGAACTGATGAGGACGAAGATTAGTGAAGCACAAACTAATCAGTAGAGATCGGCATAGAGGAGGCCTTGCCAAGAGCTAATAAATCCACACCCTGGCTCTGAGAATAACCTTGGCAAGCGTCATATGCAATAACCTAAGAAAAAGATAACTTTGGTGAAACCCTGGACCGTGTTGCACGACAATTCTTGAGAGCAAATTTGCCTGGTCTAGATGCCAAGGAATGATGAGCTTGGAGCATCATCTTCTTAGAAGGACTAACAAAGATCCAAAAATCCAGATTCACACGGCCAAGCTAAAAACTCATGTTGCTAATTAGGTCCACCAGCACCCCAAAGATGAAAGTAACACGTGAAGGACTCAAAAGCAAAAAAACATTGGGCACAAACAAAGAAACACGATCATCAAGGAAGATAATAAGAAGATCATCACACAGACCACCAAACACATGACTCTAGAGCCAAACCAACATAATCTTCATCTAGTCAAAAATTATCTCGGCCAAAAGAGACTACCAGAAAAAAAAGTGATTCTGATGACCAAGCAGATGAATGGTGGAGAGAAAAAAGCGACACACCTTAGCACTAAAGGAAAACCCTACTTGAAAATCCAACTTCGTCGCGAGCAAATCTCGGACCACCATGGGAAACAATGAGATCAGAGAATTGGATCCATGCAGACCTGAGAAAGAACTCAAGAGATTGATTGAAGTGGAGAGGGAAGATTACCGCTGGTGATGGAGATAACCGGCCATGACAAGGAGGCTAAGGCGGAGGTGGAGGTGGAGGAGGAGCCATATTTTAGGGAGGTGGCTTCTTTAGCTGATCTAGACTTCCTCACATAGTAATGCCTATCCTCTGAGGAGTCACTCATTTCAGGAGATGGAGGAATGGAAGACTCGGAGTTGTCATTACTTCATCTACTCTCGGAACTCATCGAGAACCTATGAAAAATGATAGATAAGTGTCACGGACCCGGGAATTACATATGATTAGAGGAACGAATGGTCGCCAAGGGCCGAAGGACCAGTCGACCTGGTGGCACGGTACCTGCGCCGTACTCATATATACCGTAGTATTCACAGAATAGGTATATGTGGCATATACGAGGGCAATTCCAGATCATCCAATATTTTAGGAACTTAAATGATTAAGGTGGAACTGAACACCTTTAAGATTGGTCTGAGGTCGCGTTTAATCTTTCTAGCAAGGTTTGTTAGATGAAAATGGTTTAGATGTATCGCTTTGTACAGGTGATAGTTCAAAATTGTCAGGATCAAAGAATAATCCCATACCGCATGTAGTACCATCAACGAGGAGGTGATCAGGCTCCCTATTGACGTTCTGACAGAGGCACGACAGCATTCCATGACACCGGGTGCTTGCGCATCAATTCTGAATAATCTACCATGTACAGATTCACATCCTCGAAATAGAACATGATATTTTAAGATTGGCATGGAACTTCTTTCATTCTTGATAACAAAGAAGAGGGAGGGGGAAACTATTGGTTGACACCCAATCAACAGAGTTAAGGAAAAATCAGACTAGCAAAAGACTATATGGTGCAAGATTGGGGCTTTTAGGTTTTGAACACAAGGTTCGTGGAGAAAACGGTTGGGCGACATAACAATTTGGCGCATTTGGATAGTCCTTCCATTACTAATAGGATACCAATCTTTGCTGATTTTGACCATGGTGAAGGTGGTGAGATACTGCAGCCTTATGCATGTTAGTTCTAGAATCTTTGTATTTACTCTAGGATGGAGGATTGGAGTAAAGGAGGTATGCTCATGGTCACAAGGAGAAATGTCATTATACTCCGATCAATTTTCTTTAAATAGGTGGAATGCTCCGAGTTAAGAAGGAATACGTAAGAGGAATTGATTTAATGAAAGGCATACCGACAAGGTTTTTGGGGCTTTCTAAGATCTCTCAATCGAGATGGAGCTAGATGGATCAGGATTAACACATTAGGAGTTGTTGGTTAAATTTGGGGCCTCTCTATCGCACTTATATGAAACTTTGAGATGGAAGTCAATCCTTGACATATAGTCATGATGGGCATGAATTGCGATAGGATGAGTTAGGTGTGACTTGTGCAATGACATTAGATGTGTATAGGTAGTAGGAATACAGGTTTACAAATTGCACAAGGGCTAGGAGTCAACATCTTCCATATGAATAGCATGCGATATCCTTGCATACGACTGAAATTGTCAACACCTTCGAATAAAATATTTCAGCACAGTATGCAAGAATAATGGGCAGCCATAATGTTCATATGGAAAGGTTTCAATCTCTTAGCTAATTTTTTTGAAGGGAGAACTTAGTCCTTAATACCGAGAAGCAAGTTTAGGCTTGCTGAAGTTTCGGGACAGCACGCACCTTAATTGTGCGAGAGTCCACCAAGAGGGCAAAAAGGCGAAGAGAAGCCTGCACTTTGAGGTACAGACTTTGAGGATTGAAATAATGAGAATGTTTCATCCGAAATATGGAGAAAAGGGTCCATAAACTGACCCAATAGATAGTTCGGAGAAACAAGGGGAGGACGAGCATATTAGTGCTCTCCAAAGGAAATAATTTAAGGGTAGATAGGAAGAGGGAGTGGACAAGGTAGAACTCTCCTGATTCGTCAATTTTGGCAGAGATAAGGTGTTAACAAGGTAGAGGAAAAACAAGAGATCATCAACTCCAGGGCTTAGAGCGAAAATTTGAGCTAGCAGAACAACTGTAAGTGGCAAGGATGCAATGCTGATGATGGAACATGATTATCATGTGCAACTTGCTGGATATAACGAAATGGGATGCTCCAGAATCAAAAAGAACGGTGGCGGAAGTTGAGTTAACGGAGAGCGTACCCAACACCACCTCTGGGGCATTCTGCGCTTCTTCGACGATGACATGGTTAATCCTGCCACGACCGGTAGCCTGGGGCTTGTTAGGGGCTGGACTCCTAGCTTGAGAGCCTCTGCGTGCTTGCCCTTGCTGCACTTTGGGGGCAAAGAAATTTCCTGTGCGCGGGGAAAAACAACGGCTCGCAAAGTGCCCTATTTTTCCGCAGTTATAGCACTGAACCCTGCTCCAATCGATTAACGACCGTGGCTGTTTTCCCTGGAGACGGGACTGATGTCCTTGCTGCACTTTGGGAGCATAGGGGTGTCCCGAGCGAGGAATAGAACAACTGTTCGCGAAGTGTCCCATAGCCTCGCAATTAAAACACCGAACCTTGCTCAGATCAAAGGACGACCGCGGCTGTCCTCCCTGGGGACGAGGCGCATAACCTTGCTGCTTTGGTGGATAGGGTCCTATAGGACGGGGTGGTTGCGGCTGCCACACCCGTGGTTTCTGCGAACTGCTAGCAGCGGATCTCTGTATCTCTCTCTCGCGCTTGCGAGACTTGTCGAGGGCTAACTCTTTTGCTCCCTCTTGGATGGCCTTGTCCACGAGATGCTAAACGTTGTGTGCGAGTTGTTCGAGGATTCTATTCTGGGTCGCTAGCAGGTCCGTGAGGTTGGGTTGCTGGGGAGGAGGTGGCACTTCCTCCTCATCCCGTTCATGGTGACCACTAGCAGCTCCACGTGTTCCAGACGCCATGCTGTTGCAACCAAAGGACAACAGAATGAGATGGCAACACGTGAGAGATGGAAAACTAAAGCATTTCCACAATGGTACAGCGGGGTATTCATGAACATGCCACACCATTTAATACACATTTTCATGGGAAAATGAGATATAAAACATGGTAAGAATGATTGACCACAATTTTCAATTGCATTGGTACGTTCGACATAGTTCATAAATGGGGCTGCGGTTTAGTTCACCTTACGGTGAAATAAATGTTACAAGATGCCAAAAATTGTAGCCTCCAATACCCAAATACATGCCTCCAAAAGATAACTTAAAACCTAGGATTCGGCCCAGCTTACAATCCAAAATGAGACCTTCAACTTGACACTAAAATCTGGACAACACTACTAAGGGCAATATGGAGCTCCATCATTACGACGACTGATCTCATAGCCTCCAACTCAGTGGGGAGAGGAACCATGGAGTGGAATAGAGAGATGCTGTGTCCAAACTGAGGGACCACAGAGGGAATACGACGAATGCTGCCCACCGACATTTGTGAACGCAACACATCGGGTGGGAAACCAATCTCCATTCCGCCCACTGACGGATAGTGGTGCACCCATGGACCTCTTTCATAAACCGAGTAGATGCCCTCCCCTTTCCAGAAATGAGGGGGTGCAGCGAAGTCCCTCCGTTGGTGATGAGCAAGTTCAAGAGAGGTGATGAGGCGATGGCGATACCGCCTCATTTCGAATCCACGGGCACGATATGCCACGTCCAGGGATCGGACGAGACGACCCAAATGGGCTAGTGCCACGTTGCTCTCCTGGGTGAAATCTTCAGATGACACCACATCCTCCATGGGAGTCCACGACGGAAAGTAGGTGAAGGGGCCCCCAACGAGACCCGGAAGCTCATGCCGAAGATGGCATATAACCGAATAAGCTGCGCCTTAGACCGCAGATTCCAATTCTGCTCCATAGCCATTGAAGAAGCATGGCTGGTGGGGAGGGTCCTGCGCACGTGAGTAAATGAACACGCGCGCCCGATACTCGTACATGCCAAACCTTAGGTCGGCTCTATGCACAAGGTACTCCGGGAGATAGGGAAATCCGAGTTCCCGAAGCATGTACAAAAGCACTTCTAGGAACCCGTCAACATCCAAGGCATGGGTAGCATACACCAGCTGAGGAAATTCCATCTAACAAGACAAAGGATAGGTCAGGGTCAGCCACACAAGGAAAAACAAATGCAAGAGAGGAGAAATTCAGAACTAAGAGCGATGAGGGTAAGGAATAAAAAGCAATCTACGTACTAAGTTTAAAGATAGGGTTTAACTTTTCAAATAGTTTTCTCGGCCTAGTGGCGCAGCGGGAGCGCCAAGTCCTATCTAACGACCACCTGCAATTGGCTTCCTACGGTCAGCTCGGCTCTGATACCAAGCTGTCACGGACCCGGGAATTACATATGATTAGGGGAACGAATGGTCACCAAGGGCCGAAGGACCAGTCGACCTGGTGGCACGGTACCTGCGCCGTACTCAACGAGGCGGAGTGATCCGACACCTGACCAACGCAAGCCGGCCGGAAGCGACTATCTTCCTAGAACCACATACAATTCCCTTATCCGATGAAGGTTTAGAGTCGTTCCCGAATTCTACCACGCAAAGCAAGATCGGAGGAGCCCGGCGATTCTACCCACACCCTAACCTAGCTCGGAAGCTAGTGGGTCGCTCGAAAGCCCGGTAGAACACGCCCACACCCTGCCTGGCCGGCACAGCATCTCAGCCAGCGGGTCACTCAACCGATTCCTGCTCGACTCAGTAAAAAGAGGAACGGCTTTGACTCTTCACGGCATACCCATACACTTCATATCATACACACATTGCATATGGGCAGCCCGAATAACAACTTGTATATCACAACAAAACACTACGATACGGTAATAATACTAACTGTCCACATTGTGAACAAATATTACATCACTCGGCTATAACCCAAAGTTTTAGTCGAATCCATAAAGTAAAACGAGTAGCAGCGGAAGAAATAAGTAAGACCCACAGCGGCGCGTCAACCACTGTCTAAAATATTCCCACAATAATCCCATGAGTCGAACACTACCGAGGAAACCACAATTTCAAGCGTCGTCGAAGAAATCCTCGACCACCGGCTCACCTGCAAGCTCTAGGGATAACCTAGGTGAGTACAAAAGTACTCGCAAGACTTATTCGTGCTTGATTAAATGTCCTACACATGGATTTACTACTGCAGAAAATAAACATGATGCTTCTCAGAGTAACAGGATACATAATTAAGAACCTAGCATTAACAGGTGAGCAATCACGTAAATCAGATTGCATACCTAGCAAAGTCCAAACAACATAAGAGACATTTACACCACTCCAAATCAATGGGACAACTCCATACTTCAAGCCTAAGTTGATTCATCATAAACTAAACACATTTTCATTTAATCTCTCGGAATGATACCGGTGATACAACCATCACAGGTATAGTGAGTGCATAACCGCTTGGAGGTAGCTAGCCTCCAAGGGGCATGGAGACTTACCCCAATCTACACCCCAATGTCGATCCCCGCTAACATTCCCGCGGTGACAGGGAAGTGACACGCTGAAATAAGGTTGGTGTGGTGACAAAACTCTACTTACTCCTGGGTCGCCGTCACACTGCAATTAACACCAACCGTACCCATTGTGCATGCCCTCGGCTCTCCCAACTCACTTAAGCAATTTGGTTGAAGAGTAATAAAATGTTCTCGATGTAAGATACATCCTACACATACTAGTGTGCTCAATCTCGCATACAGTATTCAAGTAAGCATCCACACATAAGCACACATGAACAGGGCATACACATAAGTACGGAAAATAAAGATGCAACAAGCTCTGCTTGCCTTGCTCTAGTTGTTCCTGGTCTTGCGTGGAGTCGTAAGCCGGGTGGTCTCCTTCTTCGGGCTCTGAAGCGAGCGATACCGGAAAAGAACAATAAAGGAATACTTAACAACCAGCATGTGTGCATGAAGGCTTGATGAAGGATGCACGTGTCTAAGGTGATTAGTGGTTGTCGAGGAGTTATTACTACGTGCATGACCTTAGGTTAGCTCATCGGAGGCTTGTGTGGTAGCTAGATTGCATGCATGGCATATTAGGGTGCTCCGATGAGTTAGGGTTGCGTCGTTAGTGGCGAGGCATGACAAATATGTTCAATATGTTAGTATCAGGTTACAATATGTATTACAAGTTCCATGCAAGTGAAAATGTGCAAATCGGAGTTACGATCGTGAAGCTAGGGTTTACCGATTCGCGACAGAAGCAAACTAACCAACCCTACATATCCTACTGTGCATGTGCCCAAAATTAATTTTTGATTCATCCATATTGTAGAGAATTTCATGAGCTTTCCAAATATATAAAATTTATCAAATTTGGACTTACGGTTTGAAAGATATGAAGGTTTGAATTTTTACACAAAAACTAACCCTAAACAGTCGAAAACCTAAATGCTAAGCACACCCGAATTTATTCCTCTCTCTCTCTGCTACGCAAATACCCAGGCTAAATCCACCCGAGAAGCTACCCCACTATTCCTACCCCTTAACTGCACTCAACTGCCAAGTGGGGCCTGCATGTCATCCGGTGTGGATTAGGCGGCCAATCGATGCTTGCCACGTGCTCTCTCTTCTCTCTCCCTCGGGTCCGGCCGGAGGGGAGCTTCTGGCGGTGGCGCTCTCGCCGGAGAGCTCACCGGAGCTAGCTCCGGAGTTCGGCTTAGCTCGGAAAAATGGCCAGATGACCGGGAGCTCACCCTGAGGATGCTACGATTGCTCGGGGAAGCTGAGGAGGCCGGAGGCGGGCTATCGGCGAGGAAGGGGACGACGGCGACCAGAGCTACGCCGGCAAAGCTACTCGGGCTCAGATCTGCGAAAATGAAGCGAGGGGAAAGTGAGGAAAAGGGAGAGGGAGCTCGGGGGGGAGGAGTTGGAGCTCGGGAAGCACCGGAGAGGCGACGGGGGCTGACTATGGTGAGGAACGACGGCGAGGGTCGGTCGCCGGTGATGGAGCTGCTCCAGGGGTAGATCTGAGAAATGGGGAGGACATGGGGGTTAGTCAGAGGGAGGGAAAGCTAGGGGAGGAAGAATGGGAGCTCGGGGGGTCACCGACTGCTTGGAATCGCTCACCGGAGTCAGCCGGAAACTCGCCGGGCACGGGGAAGAAGACGGCGGTGCTGGGGCTAGGGCACAGAAGCAACCGGAGAACAGCTAGGGTTTCAGGGAGGAGCGGGGAGGAGCGGGGAGGCTGTCGGGACGGCATTAAATAGTGCGGCGGCGCTCGGACAACCTCGGTCGGGAGCGGGGCACCGCCCTCCTCCGCCAGCGGGCGACGGCGACGTGGGAGAAAAGCGCCGACAGGCGGGACCCGCTGACAGAGAGAGAGGGGGGAAGCGCGCTGTCGGGAGGAGATGGGCCGGCCGAAGCGGCCCAATAGGCTTCGGCCTGTTGCCCTTTTCTTTTTCTTTTGTCTTTTTTCCTTTTCTTTAATTCCAGAGCTATTCCCTCTATTATTTCATGTGCCAAATCAATTCCAAATATTCTGAAATTTTTACGGGGCCTTCAAAATATTTTTAGGGATCTACTGGAGGGATTTGAACTGATTTGGACAATGTTTGGCCTAGATTTGCATTCAAATTTGAATTAGGGTTTGATTTGAGTTTGAACTGTAGCTAGGCTTTAAACATCTCCAAAAATTTTGAGATTTGGCAAGGAGCTAGGGTTCTTTCCTTTAAGGCTATTTATGGAGTTTGGGGACTTTTCATCTACCAAAGATTGCTCTATTTTCTTAACCCTAATTCCGACACTTTTCGGGTCTGGGGTTAGGGATGAGGGTCCATCGAGGTGTTCAATAGCTTCCTCCACTTCTATTGATGACATTTTTATTTGAAAACTCAAATAAGTTGATTGGTGTTTGTATAATTTCCACCGAGGATGAGATATGTACATATTCTATAAAGTACCATCAGATTACATTTTAGTTTAAACAAGATGCATGGGTGTGGAGATGATGTCATGTATGCATGAATGCAAGGCAAATACCTATTTATCGTAAAGTGGGTATTACAATAAGAGCATGGGGTAAGTATACATGTTAACCCAGATCAGAAGAAAAAGATTTGAAAACATTTTGAGGTGGAAGACATTAGAAACTCAAGTTTTCAAGGAAACTCGGATGTTCCGAGATCAAAGTTGAAAGCTTCAGAAATCATATCTAGACACAATCCTCAGACAACTTAGAGGTTCCGAGATTTTCTTGGAGGTTCCGAGCATGCTTTCTATCCATCCAATGAGCAAAGTTACACATTCTAGGTTTCGAGGAATCTATGGTCAGAACTGAGTCCAGATGTTCCAAACTTTTCGTGGAACTTCCAACTTACTTCTGCTTAGAGAGCAAAGTGAAAATCGAAGGCTTTGGGAATAATTTCAGAGGTTTCGAGTTTCATTGAAATCTAGGGTTTTGAAGCCCAATCGTGTGAGGGATTTGGATCTAAATTGCATGATTTTTCTAAGAAATCTGATTGAATGCTAATAGAATGGAGAAGACGTGGATTTCCTTAGAGAAGAATTTGCAATGCAAGAGATTTGAGGGAGATTGCTCATGTGGTAGAGATTGCTCATGTGGTAGTCGTGCCCTAACTTGGCAATGGCGTTGCTTCTACGGTGACGGCAAACTAAAGAGAGGCTCGGTGTCAACGATGGATGACCGGCGATGGATGGCTCAAGACCGGCGAAGTTTTGCGGGGCCCACAATGGTGACGAGTCAGAGGAATTAGCAGCGGCACTGGTTCGAGGGCAATTTTGGAGGCATGAGTGGAAAACTCAGAGGCTCTGAGGTTTGGAAATGAGGAGTTAGGGTTTGGACGAGGGTCCTTAAGAGAGGCGGTTTGCTAGAAAACTCAGAGGTTTCAGAAAATTGTTGCAGGTTCTGAGAATTCTCGAGAAACTTGACATTGAAACCAAAAGTTCCAAAAAATTTCTAGAGGTTCCGGGAACACATACTAGAAGTATTTGAAAAATCTAAGCTTAGAACCCTCGGGAAATGTCAGATGCTCTGGAGCAGAGTCAGAAGTTCTGCGCTTAATTCGGGAGGCTCTGGAAACCCTATGTGGCATGGAATGGCAATTTCAGAATCACCGGGAATGATGTCAAAGGTTCAGGAATTTGCTATTATTTTTGAAAACATGAATCTCGGAAGCTTTGGGGAAAATCGGAAGCTCCGAATTTCAGGTCAAAGTTCACATGTGTAGATTTGCATGATTTTTCAAGGTAAGTTTATATAGAGCAAGTCTAGGGATATCTTTATGGGTTCATTCCACATCCAATTGGTGAACATCCAATTAAGCAAAGCTACAATTTGGATGGGAATTGTACAAAATCAACTCTATATCTAGATAAATGTACACAAGGGTAGCATTAAATATATAAGAGATAGCAATAGACCTCGAAACCAAAAATGGTGATGTTTGGTGGGACTATGACCTCTATGTTTAGATAACATGGAATCCTATGATGCAAATGCTCATATTTTTGCATATTCATCCCCCTGGAGATAATAAGTACACAAAAACATTGTTCCGTTCACACTTTATGGATGTTTCTATTCATTGAGGGAACACTACTCCCCCTTAGTATGGTCACACATCTTAGGCTCCAAAAATCAATCCAAGCAATCAACAAGTATGCAATACTTCAAGCAACGTTGTGAGAATCCAAGATATTCGACTCATTCCTCAACTCACAAAACCAATGTTCACCTATGGGCTTGCTCAAAATATTTGCTAATTTTTTTTCCGTCCTTACATGGCTCAAAGCAATATCCCCTTAAACACATAATCCCTAAGAAAATGGTGGCAGATATCTATGTATTTGGTCCTTGAGTGTTTGACGGGATTGTTGGATATCTTGATTGCCCTTTCGTTATCACACAAAAGAGGCACTTCTTTCAAAGTTACTCCATAATCCATCAAATTTTGCCTCATCCAAAGTAGTTGAGCTAAACAACTAGCGACAGATGTGTATTCGGCACAAACAAAGAAACCAACTTGCTTGTTGAAAACTGAAAATCGGAACACATGATCACCAAGGAAGGTAACAAGAAGATCATCGCACATACCACCAAATACATGACTCTAGAGCCACACCAATAGAATCTTCATTGAGTCAAGAATTTGCTCAGCCAAAGGAGACTACCAGAAAAAAAAAGTGATTCTGACGACTAAGCAAATGAATGATGGAGAGAAAACAGCGACGGACCTTAGCGCTAAAGGAAAACCCTACTTGAAAATCCAACTTTGTCGCGAGCAAATCTCAGACTACCACGGGAGAAAACCAGATCAGAGAAACTTGGATCCACGCAGACCCAAGGAAGAACTCAAGAGATTGATCGGAGTGGAGAGGGAAGATTACCGCTGGGGATAGAGATCACCGGCCATGACAAGGAGGCTAAGCGGAGGTGGAGGTGGATGAGGAGCCGTATTTTGGGGAGGTGGCTCCTTTAGCTGATCTAGACTTCCTTACATAGCAAAGCCTATCCTCAACATAGACTAATTCATTGATGGTGCCATTAAGAAATGCACTTTTACAATCCATTTGATAAAGCAATATATCATGATGATTTGTATAAGCGAGTAAGATCGTAATAGCTTCTAGTCTAGCAACCGGGGCATAAATTTCCCCAAAGTCCAACCTTCAACCTGTGTGTACCCTTGGGCCACAAGTCTTGCCTTGTTTCTCAAAACATGTCCATCTTCATCTTGTTTGTTGCGGAAGACCACTTGGTGCCGATCACGTTTTGACTTAAGTGCGCACGAAGTTGTTGAGCTCCTCATGCATCGCATTTATCCAATCTGTATCATCTAGAGCATCTTCAACCTTGGTAGGTTCCAAAGAAGCGACAAAAGAGTAATGCTCATAAAAATTTGTAACACAAGGTCGAGTTCAGTTCTTTTACGCATGTCACCAAGTATTTGGTCGAGGGATAATCTTGTTGTAGGCTTCTATTAATTCTTGGATGATCTAGTTGTGCTTCAGGTTGGACTAGAGGTTGAGCTTGGTCGTCATTCTCTTGAGGTGCCTCCAGACTTTGGACATCATCATATGTTGTGGTCATAGGCTCCACTTGAATGAATGATAAGCAAGACATCTCCAATAGACATGTTCTTGATATTTTTTGCCAATTCATCTTCACCTATTTTGATGGGGACATTCTCCACTTGAGAGTCATTATTCTCATCAAATTATATGTCACATGTTTCTTCAATTAACTTGATGTATTATTGAAGACCCGATATGTGTGTGCATTTGACGCATAACCAAGGAAAAATCCGTCATCACATTTGGGAGCAAATTTAGAAAGTCTTTGCTTTTTGTTAAGGATAATAGCATTTGCTCCCAAAGACGCAAAAGTAGGAGACATTGAGCTTGTTCCTGGTTAGTAGCTCGTATGGTGTCTTCTTCAATAGTCGGTGAAGGTACAAGGAATTGATGGCATGGCATGCGGTGTAGACGGCTTCCACCCAAAAGGGGTCGAGGTCTTGCACTCATCAAGCATCATCCTCGTCATCTCGAGGAGTGTTTGGTTATTCCTCTCCACAAACCATTTTGTTGAGGTGTATGGCTGGAGGAGAACTCGTGCTTGATGCCTTCTTCATCAAGAAACTCCTCGGTATTGGTATTTGACGATGACATAGCACCCGGGTATTATTAAGGAGGACGAATCCGGCCCTCTGGCCATAGGGTGGGCCAGGCCGACTACTCGGAGTCCGACTTCTACAAGGGGCATCTCATCAACGTGGAGTACAAGACAGGGATAAACATACATCCGGCAATCCCGGATTCGGTTGTAACCAATTATGTAACCAATCTGTTAACCGAACCGAACCTTTGTAACCCTACCCGGCCGCCTATATAAGGCCTGGTAGGGATCCTCCGATCGGTATGCTTTTTAGTACCTTCTCATACATAGCTCAAGCAACCTCGAGATCAATTCTCAAGGGCTTGCGGCACTCGGGATTGAAGCTATATTAGCCATCAAACACAGGACGTAGGGTATTACCTCTCCGCGAGGGTCTGAACCTGTCTAAATTCTGTCTCCCGTGTGCACCTATCTGGATTTGTTGTGCTCACGCCGCCCCATATTCAGTATTGCCGGAATAATACTCTGGCAGTATTCTTGAATTCAGTTCCGTTGTCACTTCTCACGCTCTTGATCTTCAATTTGAACTCATTTTGGGCTTTTCTTGAGAACTTTTTGAAAACCTTGTGGGTTTCTCCCTTGTCATGTAAGAAAAATATACAAGTGTAGCGAGAGAAATCATCGACAGTCACAAAACTATAGGAGTTACCTCTTATGCGTGATAGGACCAAACAAATCTATATGAGGTAGCTCGAGTGGCTTGGTTTTCATCATGGTGTTCTTCACTGGATGAGGACTATCGACTTGTTTTCCCATTTGACATGCGCTACACAAGCGGTCCTTGTCAAAAGTTACATCTTTCATGTTGGTGATGTGCTCTCCCTTGAGCAACTTGTCAAGATTGTGTATACTAACGTGAGCCAATCTCCGATGCCAAAGACAACATAAAGATAACTTCGCCAACAAATATCTTTGTGTGCAAGAATCATTAGATGAAAATCAACCAAATAGAGATTACCTGTTTGGAAGCCCCTAAAGACTAAAGAGTTGTCATCACTCTTAGTCACTAGTATTCCATTCTTAGATCATTTACAATCAAGGTTAAGTTCACAAAGTTGCGAAATGGACAACAAATTATAATTCAAGGATTTAACAAGAAATACATTGGAAATGGAGAGGTCATTTGAGATTGCAATTTTACCTAATCCCATTACATTTCTTTTGCATTGTCGCCAAATGTAATGTTCTTGTGTGGTGATCCATGACTATCAAAGGATGTGAAAATCTATTTTCCTCCGGTCATGTGATTGGTGCACCCGCTATTTAAGACCCAACATTTTCATTGGAGGTGTAGTCCTACAAAACAAGTTAGATTTGTTTAGATATCCATACCTTCTTGGATCCTTGGGTGTTAGACACAAGAGACTTGGACACCCAAACAACACTTCTCCTAACATGATCACCATTCCTAGTACCAACATATTTAGTGAAGGTTATACCATCCTTGCCCTTTCTAACCTCATATCATCAAAAGTACCAAGAAGGTTAGAGTGGCCCCTTTTAGCCACATGACCCTCAAACAAAGAAGCTTGGTCTTGCTTCCCCATTACTTGAATGAATTTTGTCATGGGGTATTGTCGAGGGATCCATGCCTTCACAATGTTAATGAATTTTTGGGTAAGGCCAAGACCTTCATGGTTTAAGTTCTCCTTTTGGTGACTCAAGATCTCCTTAAGGGTTTTACTACCCTTGTAGCACTTGAGCAAGTCATGTTGGAGTTGAGCCTTCAACCTAGCATTCTCACCCAAAATGGTTGCTTCACAAGATATATGGTTAGAGGTAGATGCAGCACTATCATTAGCAAGTGTGGGTGTTTTGTTAGGGTAATCAGTACATTTTGGACATGGTACATCTATACCCACTTGAGAAGAGTTGGATTATTTGTTAGTGAGATCAATCAATATGCTTAGCCTTGAAAATGTCATGATTGATCTTAAGAGTCTCATAATCATATTTCTTCTTTATGTTCTCAAGATTAGGACTTTCATAAGATGTCTTAAGCTCCTCAAACAACTTTGCAAGCCTATGTTGGGAGACCTTAATCTCTTTGTACTTGCAGGTTAAGAGCTCATTCTTCTTCTCATTGACAAGCAAGTCCTCTTGCCGCTCAAGAATAGCAACAAGAGAATCATAGCTAGGCAAATCCTACTCATCAAGATCATCATCAAGTAAGCCATTATCACTATGATCATATTTGACAGATTTTCTGGATGAGACTACCTTTGATAACTTTACCATGAGGAAATGAGGTGTCTCGTCATTGCTTGAGTGATTGGAAAGGGACTTGGCGGATCTGGTGATAGTCATGTGAGACCGGCAACTCCATCTTCATCAGAGTCGAACTTTAGCTTGTATCATCGGAATCCCACTCTTTGCCAATGTGGATTTGGGCCTTGTACTTGTCTATCTTGATGTACTTGCCTTTCCTATGGTGCTCCTTCTTCCTGTGGTCCTTGTCCTGTCCATTCTTATTTGGAAAATTTGTGATGAAATGACCCATCTTGCCACACTTAAAGCACGCCCTCTTGGTGAGAACTTTCTTGATGAACTTGTTGCTCTTCTCCTTGTCGAAAAACTTGTTTGCTCCACCCTTCTTGAACATCACAGAGAATATTCCCATGAAGAAGGCGATGTCCTCATCATCAAGTTCTTCTTAGCCTTCAAAGCAATTTTCTTCTTGTGGCTTGAGTTTGAGGCCAAAACCTCCTCCTTGTCTCGAATTTCCATTTCATGGGTAATAATCCTCCCAAGCACCTCCGTGGGTGTCAAGACCTTGAAGTCGCTTCTTTCATGAAGTAGCATCACCAACAGCTCATACTTGGGTGTGAGCGCTCGGAGCATCTTCTTAATGACAAAGTGATTATTGACCTCTATGCTCTTGAGGCACTTGAGCTCATTCATAATGTGATTGAGATATGTGAATATTTCATTCACACCCTCATTCTCTCCCATCGTGAAGTGATCAAGCTTACTTATGAGGGCATCAAGCTTGGAATCCTTGACAAATGAAGTCCCCTCATGTATCTCCATGAGTGTTTCCCATATGGCCTTCGCATTCTCGAGTGTGCCCACCCGGTTGAACTCATCTAGACTCAACGCATTGAACATAGCATTGGTTGCTTGAGCATTGAGATGGATGTTCTTGTAGTCGTTCTCGTTTGGCTCATCCTTATTGAGAACTACAAACCCATAAACAACAATTTTCCATATACTTGGACTAACGGCCATTAGATGTATCTTCATTTTGTGTTTCCAGCTAGCATAGTTAATACCATTAAAATATGGACACTTCTCCACATGCATCTCCTTACTCAAAGAAATCCTATCTCTCTAGATGGTGAACTCTAAGATATGAGAGAACCTTGTCTGCTACCAATTAAAAGGATTGAAGCTATTTACTAGAGGGGGGTGAGTAGGCGATTATTAAAAAATATAACCAAATCAAATCCTACACATACCAGTAAGTGAGATCTGAAAGAAATACAAGTGTGTAGGAAGGCAAATGTCAGAAACAAACAGGAGACAAGGATTTGTTATCAAAGCTCGAGCCTTTGGTGAGGCTCTACGTCTCCATTGAGAAAGCTTAATCCAACAATTAAAGCCGGCACCGAAACATGCTCTTCCCTCAAGAGAGGCTTGCCAATGTGAAGACTCCCTTCGTTTGTGGTAGCTATTCACCTTACGGTAGGCGAGCTCCAAACCCTCACAAACTTGATGGGGTGCTTCACACTTCTTCTTGAAGGATAATAATGACTCCTAGTGATCTAGGAGATGCCAATCTACAAGAGTAACAAACTTTGATCACGACAGCTTGGAGATGAACTCTTGCTTGATGCTCAAATAGGGTTCAACCTCTCTCAAAGAAGAAGAAGAAGAAGATTTCCACACAAGGGTTAGATCTTTGTGCAAAGAGGCTTGGGGTATATATGGCCGATCCCTCAAAAACTAGTTGTTATGCAAAAAAGGGAAAATCGGAGATTCTGACATTTTAGCACAGTGGATAGAAGCAGATGTCAGAGGTGCCGACTTGGGACTCGGACCTTCCGGGGTATAGAGTTGCCTGTGGACAACTCCAGAACAAATATTCAGAGGCTCTGACATGTAACTTGGAACTTCTGTTATTTCAAAACACTTAGAAAGATTTCACAGAACAGAAATTCAGATATTCCGGAAACAAATTTGGACACTCCGAGATTTCAAAGAAGAGTCCATCACAAAGACTTAGGGCATTTGGAAAATTTCTGGTTGCTCCAACTTTTGAATACTTAGGACTTTGGTGGTTAAAGAAATGAAGCTCAGAGGGTCCGAAAACAAACTATCATGTTCCGGGATTTCAAAGGAAAGTCTAGAGCAGAGATTCAGAGCATTCAGACATCTTCCGATTGCTCCAACATTTGAGTACGCTGGACTTAGATGATTCTAGAACCTAATCTTGGAGGTTCCAAAAAAAACTTGGATCTTCCAACTTTAAGAAATCCGGACAGGAAGGGCAACTCGGAGGTTTCAAGTTCCCTGATTCCACACATAGAACTGGATCTTGGATGCTCCAAGACTGATCTCGGAGGTTCTGACTTTTGCTGAAAATGTGTATAGAAGGGTTTCAAAGGCCTCATTGGATTTGGAAATTTATTCCTATTTAAGAATTTACCAAGGTACTCTCACCAGCTACTTAATCTCAGTCCCCCTTAATAGTACAGCTTGTCCTCAACTCAATGTGATTCAATGAATCACCAAAAAGAGCTAGAGAAATGTCCTTAATCTTTAAGTTCTTCAAGTCTTCTTTCCATTTGAACTATTTAGAGGTCATCAAAGCTGGCTAAAGCACTCATTTATGGAACTAATAACCTAATCACGCTTGATGCTCATAGTAGTTCCTTAATTATTTTACCATTAATCACCAAAACTTACTTAGGGGATCTACATGCACTTTCATTCTCCCTCTTTTTGGTGACTAATGACAACCCGATTAAAGCTTTAATTTTAGATCAGAAAGAGATGCTTTGGATTCTTATGATTTAGAGTGAGCTTCCTCTAAAGGTGTGCATTATTACAAATTTCGTTGAATGCAAATGCACAGGTTGCGGTTTAAAATGTGAAGAGCTCCCCCTAAATCTTAGGATCGGTGGTTATGGCATAGAGTATAGAATGATGCACCCATTCGTTCCTTAATCACTATGTCATTAATCACCAAGACTTACTTCAGAGACCTAGATGCACTTTAAATCTCCCCCTTTTTGGTGATTGATGGCAATGAGATTAAAGCTTTGATTTTGGATAAAATAGATATGCTTTCACATAGATATTGTTGAAGCAATGCCAAAAACCAAGATTATCTAGATTTCTGCACTCATCCCGATCCAAAGTTTCTTGAACTCCTGATGAAAAAAGGAAAACACGAGGAGGGGCCCTGACTTGAGGTGTAATGGAATTAAATTCCTAGATAAATGGCATTAGCTCTAGTAAGCACTGATGACGGGTTAAGGGTTGCAAATATCTGTCAGAAGATCTGACCGATTGAAACTAGTTGATGAGGACTGCTGCCTCGGGGTGGACGTTGCTGAGAAGAATCACTGATCATATGGTGTGCCCGAGGTGTAGGAGAAATATTTCTAAAAATTGAAATACCGCTTCAAATGATGATTAAAAATAGGCGTCCATTCCTGATCTTGCTCAATCAGGCAGAGGTGATACTCACGTTACCAATTAGGGCCACCATAATGGCAAAGATGAAAATAGCACTTGATGAAACGTCATTCAAAGAGACCCAATTGGTAAACCAAAAGACCAACTATCTTTGAGCAAACAAAGAACTTCAAACCACGGTCAGCAAGATGGTAGACAGCCAGGGCAATCGTGGATCCATCAAGGCCAGATTAAAGAGTAGTGGCAACCATTCTCCTCTGAGAGTCAGAAAGAAACCCAACCAAAGGAGATCACTAGATGAAAATTGAAAACAGGGTGACAGCAATGAACTAGGGTGGAACAAATATCATGAACCTTAGAGCAAATGGCCAAACCAGGAGCAAGATCTAGGAGAGAAGCTAAGGATGGCGGATCTCTCATCGTCTCAAAATTATAATGTAAAGCAGAATACCACTCAAGAGATATTTAGATGCCTAAAATGTCATTTCCAATCTTCTATTTTCTTTTTGAATTACAGCATTTTACTTTTTCTCCAACATGAAATGATCAATTTCCAACATTGCATTTTCACTCGTGCTACATGAAGCAACACAAGTTGCTACATTGATATTTTGTCTACATGTAGTATGATGTTTCCATTTTGTCGCACGCATGATTTGTTGTTATTTTTTAGAGTTTCTTCTAGTTTTTACCAGGAAGTTGTACCAATGTGATAGATTTAAAACTTTGTGTCATATTTTACCAGATTTAGGAGTAATAATTCCTCCCTTTTAACATATTTAGCGACGTGGAGGAGATCCTAAGAGGGGTGGCCTACGCGGCAGGCCAATATGGCAATCCAAGATGCCAACGCATGCGTCAGGTTGTAGGCACACTCACCCAGCTCGACTCCAACATGTACCTCCTGGCCTGACCTGGTGTACTTGAACCATGACCCACACCAGGTTGGTGCCCTAAGCTCAACCTAGTCCACCGCTTCGAATCAAGAACGAGGGCAGAGGCAGGGAAGCAAAGGGGGGTTCATCGCTATAACATCCCCATTTTCTATATGCAGTAATGTGCATCATGGACACGTCATGCTATCATTTATCATAACATTAAAATGAGGATAATTTTGAAATTTTGGAAATGGCAAAAAAATTTGAAAATCAAACAAAACCCTAATTATAAATGATAGGCATCTCAAACGATCTACTAAGCAAGGGGTTTTTCAGTGTTGGTATCTCTTAAAAATCTATATATGAAGGTTTTCCATTTTTGGGATGAATTAATCACATACTTGCAGTTCAAACCCAAATTTGAGCCAAACCTGAATTCTAATATTTATTCCAAAAAATTATTAAACAAAGTGGCCCTGGAAATATTTTTACATGGTTCTACATATTCTCAGAAGCCTCTGAAAAAAACTTCATAAAATTTTAAGCTAATTTGGTTTCAATTCAAAAATCAAACCTAATTTCAAAAAAAATAGAAAAGAAAAAGGAAAAGTTAAAAGAAAACTCAAACCACGGACTGGGTTGAAACCAGCCCAGCTAGTTGGCCCAGCCAAAGAGACCGTGTCATGCCCATCTGTTGTGAAGGGACACTGACAAGCGGGAACCACCTATCAGGTACGTCATCTTTCTCTCCGCACCAACAGTTGTGTGTCGCCCGCTCGCCCGTTGCAGCAACCTCATGCTCGCCAACGAGATCGACCACCTCGGCCTTTGCAACATCTCCAGGAGGATCACCAGGCCATGACGTGTCCATAACCTCAGTGACGTGATTCATGCGCTGGAGCCGACACAACCATTGTCAGATCAGATCTCGGCCATCCACCCCCTTTCTAATCATGGCCGCAGTTGTTGTCCTCATTCTCCTCTGACCACACGAATAAGATCGCACACTTTCCTCTTCCTTTCCGAGAAAGTCTCACCTCCTCCCTCCCTCTCGTTTGCTCAATACACCGACGACATCTAGAGCGCAGCCATGGCTACCTCGCCATCATAGACATAGCCAGAGGCTTCCCCTCAACACACCACCATGTCAGGAAGCTTTGTCATCACCTCCTAAACCAATTGCACTGATCGGTTGGTCCTAGATAGCACTGTAATGCCGGATCACAGGTTGTCTTCTCATCTTCGGCCGAGCTCCGCTGCCACCGTTGCCAGACCTCTCCAGTGAGCCATCTTCAGTTCTAATCCTCCCGCTCCACTCAGTTGGAGCCTAGAGCGTCCAGAGCCTCACTGTCGCAATCACCCTGCTTCACTTGCACCAGAGAAGCTGATGTTCCCGAGTTCCTCCTGCCATTCTAAGCCCTCCATCGAACTTCTAGTGAGCCCCTAAACATTTCGCACACTTCTTCGAGAATTTGTGCACTTCCTCGGTGGGCCTTCCCAACAAGCACCACTATGCCAAGCCGCCTCGGGTCACCGCCAGTGATGCTTTGGTGATTCCCTGGCCATTGCACCATCGTGGATGGATGCGGCATGGTCCCAGGAACTAAACGTGTGAAGGCACTGGTCTTGGAACCCTCTGTAATGCCAGATCGGCTCTCGTTGGAGTTCTAGCGAGATATCAACGACGTTCAGTCGTGGGTAAGGCCGTTGTGGCCGGATCCCGATGACAGGGGCGATTTCTTAACTGTTAACCGTTATGGTTAAATCATAATGAGTATGACATGCAGGCCCTAGTCAGCTAAATAAATCAAACCGTTATATTACAGCGGTGTCACTGACTAGTGGGACCTCTATAATTAACGTGTGGATTAATTGTTCACTTAAACAGAGACACTGGCATTTGGGTCCCGAAGCCTAGTTGACTAGTCAGGGCTAACCTGGTCTCCTCTGACCCGACACCCCACCTGTCATCTCTGTGACTAGGTTAGAGCTAGGTTAAAAATGAGTATTAAAATTATTTCTTGTTTTTTTAAATCAAAATGATTATCTAAAATTCTAAATAGGCTTTTTAAATGATTTAAATCTTAGAAAATTCATAACTCATTCATTTTAAGCCAAAAAATATGAATGAATTACTAAACACGTTAAGCAAAATGCATGCTATATTTTTATAACATTTCATGCATGTTTGAATTGTATGAAAAATTAAAATGAATAAAAAGAGGAATCTAGGGTTTCCCTCTCACCAAAGAATCTTCGAAATGCCGTATCTCGAGCATCCAAGCTCTAATAAACTTGATTCCACTTGCACTTGCATTAGTATTTATTTTGAAAGTAAAATGTCATGGAATTTAGTCTTGCACCTGTTCCAACTGCTTCATCGTGGCGCTCGGTGTCAGGAGCTTGTGGTGATTCCGGAGGCGGAGCCTTCCAGCGTTGAGGGGAGTTTGGAGATAGGTGCCGGATCCTCCGGTGGCGGCCCTCCTGCGGGAGTACCTCGGGACTTGACGGCTACTGCCACTGGCGTGAGGGAACCCGGGCTCGCCGGTTCGGAAGCCGTCCCGGAGGTTGATGATGGCGAGTCGAGGCACCCTTTGCCTCGCACCGTGTATCGGACGTACATCGACTACGCTTTAACTTGGATGAAGGTGAGCAATATCTTTCTTGACTCTTGACATTTTGGGCTCGTACAGTTAGTTTTCTTGGATGTTTGTGTCACTGCGTGTCTTGTGGCAGCGCGTGAATTGTGTAGCGGCCGCTAGAGAGGACACACTCCTTGGTCGACTCCGCGAGAGTGAAGAGGAGGTCTCGTGGCTGCAGGCGGCTAACGCCGAGTTGGTGCTCCAGTTGTCCGCGGCAAATCGTCAAGTTGAGGAAGTCGAGGCTCGGGCCAGGCAGGTCGAGGAACTCGAAGCACTGTGGATCGCCAACGTAGAGCTGAGGGAACAGCTCGTTGCGATCTCGATCCGTGCGGAGACGGCTGCCGCAGCGGCCAAGTCGGCGACTGATCTTCACCAGCTAGTCCGCGAGGAACTCGAGGGGGTAAGGAAGAATGCCGAGCTCTCCCGGGAGCATTTGCAGGTGCAGAGCTGGGTTGCCATGGATGCGTGCTCCCTCCTTGACCGAGTCATGGCGAGTCTGAAGTTCCCCGGCCACCCCGACTTCACAAAGTTCATTTTCTTTGGATGACTTGCCGAGGGCCGTGACCGAGTATCAAGCATGCCTGAGCGATTTTCTGAGCTTCGTCAAGGAGGATGCATCCATCCGGGCGAAGAGTATGGCCAACGCGGCCATATCCTATGCTTTGGCTTTGGCTAAAGACTTGGTGCTGGAACTTCCTTCGAATCTACTGGAGTTCGATCTTGGCGAGCCCCCACAACCCGGAGCGGAGGATACACGAATCGACTACTGGCGTGAGCCGGTAGAAAAGTTCCTTAGTAAATCCGGCTTTGAGGCGGTTGAGGATGCTCCTACTGTGTCCGAAGGTAGTGAGGGGGCTTATGTATCCGGGGGCAGTGCTTCTGCCGGGCAGGAGGATTAGATCTTTCCTCCTTTGGTTGTACGCTTTTGCGGTGTAAAGAACTTTAGATCATGCAATCTGGTCTTGTGATTGTCTGTCGTCTTATGCTTGATGTAGTAGGCTCCTTTGTGCTTCTATATAACTGTGTTGCCGTAGGATTGCACAGTGTGTTGTATGCCTCCAAGCCCCTGACTGTTTGTTCGAGTTAGCTGGAACTCGGATGAACAGTCTGAAAAAACTTCGCTGTGGTAGCCCTCGACTGTTTGTGCGAGTTAGCAGGAACTCGGATGAATAGTCTGAAAAAATTCATTGTGGTAGCCCTCGACTGTTTGTGCGAGTTAATAGGAACTCGGATGAACAGTCTGAAAAAACTTCGCTGTGGTAGCCCTCGACTGTTTGTGCGAGTTAGCAGGAACTCGGATGAACAGTCTGAAAAAACTTCGTTGTGATAGCCCTCGACTGTTTGTGTGAGTTAGCAAGAACTCGGATGAACAGTCTGAAAAAACTTCGCTGTGGTAGCCCTCGACTATTTACTGTTTGTGCGAGTTAGCAGGAACTCGGATGAACAGTCTAAAAAAACTTCGCTGTGGTAGCCCTCGACTGTTTGTGCGAGTTAGCAGGAACTCGGATGAACAGTCTGAAAAACTTCACTGTGGTAGCCCTCGACTGTTTGTGCGAGTTAGCAGGAACTCGGATGAACAGTCTGAAAAAACTTCGCTGTGGTAGCCCTCTACTGTTTGTGCGAGTTAGCAGGAACTCGGATGAACAGTCTGAAAAACTTTGCTGTGGTAGCCCTCGACTGTTTGTGCGAGTTAACGAGAACTCGGATGAACAGTCTGAAAAAACTTTGCTGTGGTAGCGTTAATGCGTGAGTAGTTTTGTACTCAGGCCTCGAGGTAGATTGCCATAGTCGGAGAGGCGAAACGAATTGAGGAACTCGTGCCATGCCTGGCCCCGCGCAGATGCAAGGTAGCTGTCCGCCGTTGCATATGTGAAGAGGCGACCCGAGTTAAGAAACGTCAGTTACTCGCCAAACTTCGTATAGATGCAAGGCGCTGATGCCGCCGTACCCAGGGCGGGGAGTTGAGTTGTGGAACTCGTGCTTCACCTAGCCCCCGGGCGAATGCTGGACGTGATGCCTGGGTGCCAGTGTTGAGGGAACAACATAGAGTTAAGGAACCCACGGGGGATCTGGCCCCTGGACGTTGTGGCGAGGCTAATGGACAGCTGACCGGACACGGGGTGGCGAAACGGAGCACGAACCCGTATACGTGCTAGCCCCCGAGTGCATACGAGGCGGTTATACGGTGACCAAACTCGAGGAGGCAGAACGAGGCGCGAACTCGTGTTCGTGCCTTGCCTCGAGCTGTCAAATGCTTGTGTGATGTGGACTGGGAGGGCGAAATGAGGTATAGTCTCGTGTACGTGCCGACCCCTGAGTCGTAGCGAAGCATGTTAGAGGCATATTGAGTATCGATAGGTGCTGGATGCAGGCCGAAGAATGTAGTCCCAGTATAGATACTGCGTCCGTGGAGTCACGGGTTTCCAACGAGGAAGTCGTCCGGGATGGAGCTCCCGGGAAGCTATACATAGTACTTGGATAGCTGATCAATGTTCCGTGTGTTGGGTAGCACAGAGCCGTTATCGGCGAGTTCGGTCACGGGTTGGCGACGATGGTGTAGGGTCCTTCCCAATTGGGAGATAATTTATTCCCGTTGTTACTGTAATGACGACGCCAGCCCCCGAGCCTGCGAGGGTAAGTGATCCATTCAAACATAAAGTCAGACTTTACCTGCGTAGTGCTTCCCCGTAGAATTGTCGAGTTGCATCATTGAAGCGATCACATAATGCTTGCTTGATCTAAGCGGCAAGGACCCGCGAGTGAGCAGTCTTCTTCCCGGCTTCAGAGATCGGGGTAGCCGATGAAGAGGCGTTGATATCGGTTGAAGGGCGAATTGCCCGTGGTATAGTTTCTATTCCTGCCATGTAGACATGAGGGAACTCGTAGTCAAACCTTTCTAGAGTTCTAATGGAGCGTAGACTTGAGCAATCTTCAGGGAAGGTATCATCTGAAATATTCGATCCTTGACTGCTGCGAGGAGAGTTGTCCCGGAGGACTGTACCTTGAACTCTGCAATGGTGTTGTCGTGCAGCGGAGCGGAGACGCTTCCTGTTCAGATGGTGCTTGAGGTCAGCTAGATGTAACTCGATCTGATGATGACCAAGTCTGACATCAGTTTGTCGGGGCGCGATCTGGCGCCGGGTATGTTTGGAGACAATTGTGCTTCGTAGATCCCGTGGATCAGAAGCGTATGGGTTGAAGCTTGTTCGGCCACGTGGAGTAGCGACGACTCGTAGAGCAGTAGGAAGAGGTTGATTGCTCACCATAGCGAGACGACGCCGAAGGTGGCGAGCTTCTGCTTGATCAGGAGGGTTGGTGCAGCTGTTGCGGGATCTGGATGAGACATCGTAGAAGTCTTTATCATCGAAGTCCATGTACACCATCTTGTCGGTGAGTGTTGTCGGAGTAGATCCAAACTGACGTAAGGGCCCCACGGTGGGCGCCAGCTATCGATGTATGGTATACGGGGGGTACTCGTACAGCATGTATTTGTACGGTAGCGGGGCAGAAATTCAGGTCAGCTAGGTACTTCGACACCGACTTTACCCAGGTTCAGACCCCCGAGTTGGGTAATAGCGCTACGTCCTACTTTGATTGGATTGATATGTGGTATGGAATACCGATGATTACAAGGGGAACTCGGCGAGTTGGGAACTCGACGAGATCTGGCTTACAGAAAGAACTCGACGGGTAGGGAACCCGGCGAGATCGGTTTTGGGGCTCAAGGACTTTAGGAGTGACTAGTCGACTAAGGCTATGAGATCAAGTGTTGCTTTTGGCTCTCCGATCTCCTTGAACTCGTCCCCTCTTGGAGGGGTTCGTTCCCTTTATATAAGCAGAATAAGGCGGTAACCCTTGTTGTGAGTTCTCGTAGTACACGAGTCGGACTCTTTCTTAATGCCATATCCTGAGTCCCCATAGTACACAAGTTGGACTCCTTCCATATGACGTGTCGAGAGTTGTTCTCCGATCCCGATTAGTACTCATCGACTTGAGGCCTACGCTTCCTCCTAATCGGGCATTTGAGCCACATCTTCTTACCAAGACCCCGTAGGAACTCCATGGATCTTTATACGATAGTAGCACTACCCATCATCGGTAACCTCCAAAGTTACATTGGCGAAACCAACAACCGCTCAGCGAAGGAGCAGCCGCACAACGTTGAATGGAAATAGTAGCTGCGGTGATAAAGCAGCCTCATTGGCGTAATGGGCGCAGCGTTGTGGGTACTGGGTAGGACCGTACGAGTGGAGCGGCGAGAGCCGTGGTGGCAGGTGTCGAAGTGACATGCGAAGGCGGGCGTGCATTAGAAACATGCAAGGCACCTCCAAGTTGATATCCTACATGTTGCAATTTTCTTCACTGACCTGTCAATCTACTTGAATTTTATGCAACTGAAGTGTTTTATATCTCCACAGAATCTTAGCTGTGAAAGCTACAAGGATGCTAAATGAAAGCTAGTTAGGTGGCCAGAGCATAAGGCCTTCACGGGGCCGTAGCTCTAAAAACGAGCAGATAGCTTTTATATCTTATTAGTGTATACTCGTTTCTATCAGACCAGCAGATCGTCCAGAAGAAAACCTAATTTTTTCTTTATTTTTTCTTGCTGGATTTTTGTCCCAGCCTCAGCGGGACCAGAAATCCAGAATCAATTGAATGGAGGCTACTATGGATATCCCCAAGGATATGATCCATATGGTTATGCTCGGCCTCCTGAAGATCCTGGATATGGAAATTACAAACAGCTACACCCACAGCAGGCTAAGGCAGTCTTACATGTTGATTAGTCTTGCGCAGATAAACTGCATTATGTTCTTTTTCTTGTGCAGTGATAGCACTGTTTAAAGTGATTGGTCAGAAAACTGGTAGTAAAATAGCTGGGCAGCTACATGGGTGCATTGGTAAGAGAAATTTTGAAATCGTTGCTTGTGTTATCTGGGTTCAGCATCTAATATACATGTTTCACCAGATTCTGATATTCAATTTTTAATCCACAAACCGGACCCTTTTTTCTTAGCTCTGTTTTTTTGTCAAAACAAGGACTGGAAGACACGGTTACTCGGCATGACAATTGAAGATGTCCCTTAAGAAATGTATGTACTATCTTTTCTGCTAAAGATGGTTGTGTTGCTCATAGATGGTTAATGTTCTGCAAAAAAAAAGATGGTTAATGCGTCGAGTGGAGACTGAGATTAAACTGCACCGGAGTGGGAGGAACTTTAGAATCCACTGATGATTAGGTCAAGTCTGGCAACTGAAGACTTGAGCTGTAGAACATTGTCGATGCAGAAAAATCTCACTCCAGACTCCAGAGTACATAAAAGTGGATATAACTATACAGTAATATCGATGTCTTAGTTTAAAACAAACCGGGAATGCACATCCTGCAAGACCTGTACTTTGTGGTGAAGCTTGGTCGAAGAAAACAAAGGACACCTCTTAATACTAATCAGCACCACAGTCAAATTGTATCAAAGTTACACCGAGGAAATGCTGAAGGCCTGTCGAGTTCATCTCCAACATATGTATATTTGTGGGTGGGATTGATTGATTCCTTTGCAACTGTCTGAAGTCTTCTGTCTGCGGATTAATGCTATAGCGGATGTGAGAAAATGTAAGATGACACAAATGAACAGAGTATTAGCCAGAGAAGTGAGAGAACAATGCTGACAAGAAGTATGGTGTAAACTGAAGTGTAAAATGATGTAAACAGCGAGTCAAAGTTTCTTTTTACCATGTCTGGTCTATGGTGAGTTACCGATGACAAATACTGAGGCATGTACAACATCAACAAAACAACAACAAAGCCTTTTGTCCCAAGTAAGCTAGGATAAGTTAGAGATGAAACCTAATAAAAACTGTACGAACGAAAAGGTGAAGGAAAAAAAACTTGAAAAGTATATTAAGGTTCAAGCATGTGGATTACTAATTTCCACGTGGTCCTATTCAGAGCCAAATTCTTGGATATATTCCAATCCTTCAAGTCCCTTTTTACTACCTCTTTCCATGTCAACTTTGGTCACCAAGCATATACAATTACATAAATAGTTATGAAGTTTGTGAGAGTGATATGTAACACATCAGTCAGGGTATCCCATCTTACTTTGTTTTGTTTTTCTTTCCTATGTGAATAGTCTTCGTATAATTATTTAATATATTTTGGTATGTTTTTCTCATGCTGTTCCCATTAAATAAAGGACTAGTTGGAACAGCTAAACTACCAATCTGCTCACCATTTATTTTTTAAAACTAAGACAGTCGCCCCATAAGATTAACACTTCTAAGTTCTATAAGATATGAAAAAAAAACTTCTAAGTTCTAACAAGCTATGAACAAGGTGTAGTTAACCTGACAGCCCTACTAAGTTCCAGCACTTGCTATCTTCAACAACATCCATAAGAAAGATGCTGATACCCATAACAAGAATCATTGAAAATAATGTTTTATCCTTTAACTATGTATCCACTTTCAACCTATCAGTAACTATAATTAAAAGGTGTGCTACATCATGTGGTATAAAAAAAAAGCAACCTACAGGCTATCACCTACCAACCATCATGAGTTGCTGAAGCTTCAAGTAGACGAGTCCACGCTGCCGATGCCAGAACAATAATCCCCTTAGTCCACCAGCATCTGGCGGTAAAGAATACTGGTTCATACAATACCAAAATGCCTCATCAAGTGCTTTCTTACAGCTCTTCTGGGGCACAATTCACTTAGCAAATCTTGTGCCTCCCTTACCAATCCCTCACTAGCTAAACCTTTGATGAGTATAGTGTAGGTCGATTCGTTGGGCATGCATTCATTCGACACCATAAAAGCCAAAAAATCAATAGAACGATCCGTTTCCCATCTTTTGCAAAGTGAAGAATAACAGCATTGTAGAGCACTGCATCAGACCTTATTGTGGTATCTTTGATGTTATCAAACATCTGGATAACCTTGTCGATTCTACCTTCTCTAGATAGAGCAGAAGCCATTGATGAATAGATGATCGTATTTGGGGTGATCCCTTTATTGACCATGACATTTAACAGCTCCAATGCTTCCTCCGTCTTGCCAGCTTTGCCAAGTCCATCGATCACCGTACTGTAACTAATCAGGTCAGGACTGCATCCATTCACTAACATCTGCTTAAGAAGTTCAATCGCTTGCTCAACCAATCCCTTTTTGCACAAGAAATTGATAAGTGTATTGAATGTAACAGGACTCGGAAGACAACCTTGTTGAATCATCTGAGATATCAACTCCTCAGCATCTACCCACCGCTCAGCACTGCACAAACCCTTCAACACAATAGTATAGCTTATGGTATTTGGCTTGCATCCACACGATGACATATTTTTTTAACAGTATGACAGCTTCGTCAATAAGCCTTTCTTTGCAAAAGCCATTGATTACAGTAGTGTATGTGATGACATCCGGCATGCATCCATGCTCCAACATCTGCTCAAGAAGTTCAATTACCCTGTCGACCAACCCATTCTGGCAAAAGAAATCAACAAGTATGTTGAATGTCACATCATCAAGGGGGCAATCCTTCTGAAACATCTCAGCGAGTAACTCCTCAGCTTCATCCCACCGCTCAGCGCTGCACAGGCCCTTCAATACAGTGTTGTAGCAAACAACATTGGGCTTGAGACCATAAGAAGGCATCCTACTCAAAACCTCATTTGCAACCTCGTGATGCCCCTCCTTGCAAGTCCCGTCGATGATAGTCGCATACATCCTTATGTCTGGTGTGCACCCATGTTCCGACATCTGTGAAAGGGCCTCATGCACGCGCTCAAACAACCCATTCCGGCACAAATAACAATGAGGGTATTGAATGTCACGATATTGGGCCGGCAATCCACCCTAACCATCTCGTCCATGAGCTCCTCCACGTCCCCCCACCGCTTGGCCATACACAAGCCCTTCAACACCGCATTGTAGCTAACGATGTCCGCCTCACACCTGAAGATTGGCAACTTCCTCAACAGCTCCATTCCTTCATCCCACGCACCCTTGCTCGCAGACGGCGTTCAGGACTAGTTTACAGTCGGTGTCCAGAGTGCAGCCCTTGGAGTGCAGCGCCTCAAGAACCCTGACGGCGCTCCTGAAGCCGCCGCTCCTGCACGCGGCCTCGAGGATGACGTGATACATGGGCGGGATGGGCGCGCAGCCCCTGAGAGACATTTCGTCGAGCACCGTAAGCGCATCGGCCATCCGGCCCCGCGCGCAGAGCCCTCGGACGACGGGGAAGTAGGTGTAGGCGTTGGGCGGGACCGGGACGACGGCTGCAAGGCGGCGCGCCGCGGCGAGCTGGCCGGCCCGGCAGTATCCAGCGACCATGGCGTTGTAGGCGACGACGCCGGCGGCATCGCCCGCGGCGTCCAAGGCGCGCGCGGCGTCGGCGGTGCGGCCGGAGGCGCAGAGGGAGCGGATGAGCGCGGAGAGGCGGCCACTCCCGCCGGCTACGGTCTCCGCCGACGCCGCGGTGGAGATGGAGGTGGCGGCCGCGGGTTTGGGCTTCGCGGCTGGCTTGGCGCCAGGGAGGGTGGGCGGCGGGAGCGAGGAGGTGAGCATCTGCGACTTGGACGGAGATAGCTCAATTTATTTGTTATATCGGTAACGGTTATAGTTCAAACGGCTATTTGTTTAACGGTAATTTTTGCAACAGCTAATTTTGTAACGGATTTATTTCTAACGGCTACTTTTCCAACGGCTATAATTCCAATGGCTACTTTTCCAACGGCTACTTTTCCAACTGCTACTTTTTGAACTCTATATATGCAAGCTCATTTGACATTCCTGGCAGTGCGTTACTTTTTCAACTCTATATATATATGCAAGCCCATTTGACATTCCTGGCAGTGTGTGCTCTCCCATATCTCTATCTCTTTTTTCACGCATATTTGTCTCCTCTCCCACAGCGCAATGAGGCGTCACAACACCGTCAAGCAAATGCTCATGAATTCGTCTTCGTCCTCATCGGACGATGATGAACTCATAGTTGCTACAGCATTTATAGTGCATGATGAAGATCAGCGGTTGAATACTCCACGCCATGGTGGTTCTGTGCTAGGACGTCGGGTAATTAAACGCGATAGAGAAGCCGGACATGCTAGACTATACCAAGACTACTTTTTGGAGACTCCTACCTATGGCCCAACTATCTTTCAGCGCAGGTTTGAAATTAGTGAATATGTTTTGTTTGGCCATTCCTGTTAATTCTCCCCTCTCAAATTTTTCTACATATATTGGCAGGTTTAGAATGGCTCGTTCTTTATATGTTCGTATAGTGCAAGCTGTAGTACAACATGATAGCTATTTTGTGCAAAAAAAGAAATAGTGTCGGGGTTCTAGGGCTATCTCCTTTGCAGAAGATTATCGCTGCATTTAGAATGTTAACCTATGGAGTACCAGCAGATGCTACTAATGAATTTATTAGGATTAGAGAAAGTACTGTCCTAGAGAGTCTTCGAAGATTCGTTAAAGCTATTGTAGAAGTCTTTAGAGATGAGTATCTAAGATCCCCAAATAATGTTGATACTGCCAGATTACTTGCAATAGGAGAAGCAAGTAGTTTTCGTGGAATGTTAGGGACCATAGATTGCATGTATTGGAAGTGGAAAAATTGTCCTGCAGCATGGCAAGGAATGTATACGGGTCATGTGCACGAGCCCACAATTATTCTGAAAGCTGTTGCTTCTCAGGATCTTTGGATTTGGCATGCATTCTTTGGTTTACTTGGTTCTCATAATGATATTAATGTACTTCACCGGTCCTCTCTGTTTGCAAAGCTTGCTGAAGGACAAGCTCCGGAAGTGAATTACACAATCAACGGTCACAACTACACGATGGGCTATTACCTTGTAGATGGTATTTATCCACCATGGGCAACATTTGTGAAGACAATACCATCTCCGCAAGGAAATAAGAAAAAACTTTTCTCGCAAGCCCAAGAAGCTGCTCGGAAGAATGTTGAACGAGCATTTGGAGTTCTACAAGCTCGCTTTGCCATTGTTCGTGGCCCTGCAAGGTTTTGGGATCAAGAGACACTCGGACAGATCATGACAGCTTGTGTTATCATGCATAACATGATAGTTGAAGATGAGCGGGATGGACCAGAAGACTTCAATTATGATCATGTGAGAGATAGAGTAACAGTTTCTCATGAACCCACCCCTGAGCTTTCTCAGTTCATGGAGTTTCTTCAAAGTAATCATGATATAAGAAACAGTGTTGCTCACTCTCAGCTTCAAGATGATTTAATCGAGCACCTGTGGCAACTATATGCAGAGTCGTAGTTCTAATAATGTAACCAGTTGTAATAATGTAGTCGTACCAATCAAGTAGTGTCTAAATTATGTATGATGTTGATGTACGCAGTTCTTTCTGAATCAATATATGCATTCACTTTCTAATATAGTTGAGCACATCTTCCATCACAGCAGTACGTCATACAACAAAAAGTACTCACAAGTAATAGCTCGTACAACAAATAGTTCTCACAAGTAATAGCTCATAGAACAAAGAGTTCACACAAGTAATAGCTCATAGAACAAAGAGTTCACACAGATCGTAACTCACACAACAAAGAGATCACACAACTAGTAGCTCATGTCGTATTGTTATACCGTCGCGCGATGATCTCACCCTGCAAGGCCATATAGTATTGTTGTTGCGGCCCAGTCATAGCGGCAATGTCCATGCTCATAATCCTCTCTTCATCACTTCTTCTCTGTTGATCTAACCTTTGTTATTCTAATGCTATCCTCTCTTCATCACTTCTTTTCTGTTGATCTAACCTTTGTTGTTCTAGTGCTAGCTTAGTTTTTTCAATTTCCTGCTTACTTGCTTCTAGTGCGATCATCTTTTCTTCTATTGCCATTTGCTCGCTCATACCAAGCTTCTTTGATGGCGTCTTTCTTATCTTCCCTCTCTACCTTCTTGACCAAACTGTATCCAATGCTAGCATCACAGTACTTGTATTTGCATTTGAAGAACATTTACCTCGTCGGATTCGTTCTTTCTCCGCCTTCTTACCAGTTGGTCTTCTCAAAGGATCATGCTCGGGAGTAGAAACCTCAACTTCATCATCATTGGAGGTTGTACCTGGAGAAGTACCCGGACTTGCATTAGAGGTTGTCTTCTGTTTTTTTTAGATAACCTCGAATTCCACTTTGGATGATGTTCTAAGATTCTCCAACAATGCAATAATCCAAACGATCTTCTTTTGCTATCTTCTGCCTGGTATAAAGTACATGCTTGAACAATCTACAAATGAACCATGAGTTACTAAACTTATATAGAAAGGTAAATGCAAATATAAGAGATAGGGGTATACCCTGTCTTGCACTGTCATCCCGCTTTGCCGTCTATTCTAAATCTGGTCATAACATCCACAAAACCTGTTGACCTGTTCTTGAATAGTACCCTAACGGTTTGCAAGAGAATTTTGATTGCGCACCGACACAAATTGCTTGTTACTGTGGAAGTAGTGATGAACCCTAGACCAATAAGAATCACGAGTTTGTTCGTTGCCTATTGCTGCATCCAAGCTCGTATTTAGCCATGCCTGTACCAACAAGTCATCTTCTTGCTCGGTAAAATTTTTAGATCTCTTGTTATTGGGTCTCAAGTACACGGACGATTCTTCAAATTGTGACGGTTGCTCTCCAATTGGGCTAGAATTTGGACTATCCTCCCAATCTGCGCCATCGATTTCTCTCCTCAACAAGCTAGAATAAAATTCTTCTGCCATTGGAACGATCTGTAAATACATTAAGGTAACATGTTTACATCATTGAACACTAAATGTGACTATGGAGATAGAACATAGTTCACTAGATGTTTACTATGCACCCAATTCCACTATACATGTTCCTTCAGGTTATCAATATTGTCATTGATTTCTATTGCATGTAGTAACAGAAATTATAGTCAACAAGCTACTTAACCTATACACATACTAAATTTCTATAATTCTATAATTCTTCAAATTACATATACCACATAAATTACATTGCTATATTAAAAAAAAAGCAAACAAACTAGCCCCTCAATTTTCTCTCCACCACTGCCCCCTCAATTTCTTCTCCCCGGCGCCCCCAGCCCGCACTCCCCCGGCTGCCTCCCTCTTCTTCTCCACCGACGCCAGCACCCCCCCGGCGGCCTCCCTCCCTGCCCCCCCACCGCCGCTCCCTACCCCCAGCAGCCCCCTCCCCGACGCCTCCCTTCCCCCGGCACCCCGCCCCCCTTGCCGAGCTCCCTCCTCCGACAACCCCCCGGCGCCCCCTCACCGCCTCTCCCTTCCCCGGCGCAGCCCCCTGCCCCCGTGCCCCTTCCCCGATGCCCCGTCCCCTCGCCCGAGCTCCTCCCCTAGCACCCTCCCTCGACCGGCTTGGGCTTCACCGCTGCTCCCAGATCTGGAGCAAGGTGGGCTCGGCGGGCTGCGGGCGGCGGACCGAGCTACGGCCGGCGGTGCAGCATGTGGGGCAGAAGAGGAGCGACGGGAGGGAGGGGAGCAATGGGCGGCCGACGGGAGGGAGGTGAGCAGCGGGCGGCCGGCGGGACGGGAGGGGATCACTGGCGGCCGGTGGGGCGGAAGAGGAGCAACGGGCGCCGGAGCGGGAGGAGAAGGGCGGGGATGTACCTGGTCGGGGCAGCGGCGCGGAAGGAGTTTGCGGGAGGGAACGCTCCGGGACGTAGTCGTTGCGGATGGCGCGTCTCCGAGGTCATGCCATTTTTGGCGTCTCGACCCATCGGGATGGAGGCCCTTTACTTTTGGCGTGCGCGATGGAGGTTCTCCTGGAGCCCCTTTTTTCTTCTCCTCACGCTATTTTGGCTATGGCTTGTCAGATGGCTCCTCTGCTGGAGATGCTCTAAGACAGCTGAACTCGATATTTTGTGTGCACATTGGAGCAATGGCCAATGGAGCCTGCATCTGAATGTATGGTATGGATGCCCAAATATGTTCCTTTTGCATGACCAATCATGACTGGCCAAACAAAGGATCGAACAAACAGTCCTAAAAGAGCTCAGCACTCTACACAAAGTGAAATCAAAAACTTGCGCACTGAAAGTGAAATCCTTAATTTACAGACGATGTCAACTGCTCGATTGGAACCGTAAAATTTGCTTGCTGGGGGATGGTCATCACCAGCACTGGCAAATCCTGTTGTGGCATCTTTGGTGAAAGGTGGGTTTCGAAGAGAGGAAAAGAACAATAAATAGGAGTAATAAAGAGAAATATGTTTTAGTTTTATAGCGTTATACCCCAGTCTCTATCGTTGTCGGGTCATCAAAATTTATGTTATTGTGCACACTAAAAAATTATTGAGAGAGAGAAAACTAATCATGATAGTGTACACACTAAAAATTATTGGAGAGACTGTATCTAGCTAGTAGACAAAAGAATCTTGATAAAACACTACTGAAGACTTGACAATTACAATTCGGACAAAACAACACACGTTTTTATGTAGAAAAATCTTCATCCAACAATGATAGTGGAGCCATGGCTCTATAGAGATAAAGCTCCTCTTTCATTAATACTTCCTCCGTCTCATAATGTAAGACGTATTTTGATTGGTTAAGATAAGGTTTTGACCAATAATTACTCAACTACTATGTGGTTTATGTGACATAAAATTGATGTCATTAGATTCGTATTCAAAAGTACTTGCTTATGACTGTGACTTTGTATCACATAAATTATATAATATAGAGCAGTTATTGGTTAAAGTCTTATTTTAACCAATCATAATATGCTTTGTACTATGGGACGAAGAAGTAAATCGGTACGACACAGAGATGACAAGAGCGTGACCCGAGCTCAGTCATAAATTTTTTACTTGTAGGAATAGCCTAAAGAGCAAATTAGGCTTGAGAAGAATAATAACGAATACGGCTACGATGTCATCAATTGTTGATACTACTCCATCTCAACCAAGCTGACACTTAAAATTATTAAACCAGGTTGTTCTGTTAAAAGTTCTAGTACAGTCATGAGAGAGAAGATGGTGACAGACAATAGAAATACTACATCTCCGCTACACCAAGGAAGAGATGGAAGAGTGCGCATGTTGCGTGGCCCTAGAGTTGCTGCTATGCGCATGTCTCCGACTTGCATGTTCACGTGTGAAGGTAGAGGAAGCCAGAATTGCAAGAATCAAGGAAGCCCTAGAGTAGCATGAGCACATCAAAACAATTAGGCAAATCTTAGGGTATATTTGTTTCAAGGCTATCTTTACCACAGCTAAGTTTAGACAAAGTATAGCTTACCATAAAAGTGTGGCTAAAATCCTAACTATAAGTGTGGTAAAAATTGGCAAAAATAACATGTGGACTATATGTATAATGAGGTGTGGCAAACTACAATTATGGTCTAAGTCAAACACATACCAAAAAACAGTGACGCGTCTAAAGTTAAGCGTGATAAATTGTGGCTGGTAACTACACAACCCCTTAAATGCTTCACATGAGAGACAAAGAAACCAAATTAGATTGGTACATGTTTGCATGATACATGTAGATGGAATCTAAGAGGGGCACGGAAGGAGATTGCACCAAAAGAAATATTACCAAACATAAGACGCCTTCTAGACATACTAATAACTTAGCACGTACAATACATGGTTTGAAAATATATTATATAATTACGTACTGCCTAAATATCTACATAAATATCTATAGAAATACGATGTCATCATTGTCATATATTATTTGTAGGAGGCCATAAAGAGAGAATAAAAATAGAATAGATGATTAATTAATTCTTTTTAAGTGATGATTAATTCTTCTTTAACTGTCTCTTAAATATATAATTATAAGATAATTCGTAAAATTTTGATTTAATTTATGAGCCATTAGATGTAATAGTTTAATGCGGAGCCGCATCAAATCCTGTTGGCAAGAGATTAGCCAAGCTGGTTTGTTTCTTTATTTTAAAATGATTTTATTTATTTCTGTTAAAGATAAGTGTGAGTCATTTTTCTATTCTAGCGTGTGTCTTGGCTAGTCCTCGGGTGTTTTAATTAGGTTGTCGGGAATTTAAATTAGGGTCGGGTTTAGCCCTCAGGTACATGAGTAAGCCATATAAAAGGCTAAGGGGGTATTTGGTTGGGCTTTTCAGCAGCTTTTCACTGGAAAAAGCTGCAGCCCAACCAAACGGCCAGCTTTTCAGCAGCTTTTGCCAACGGTAACTGTGGGCTTTGCAGTGCAAATTTAGCTGTTTGGAAAAGTTGTCTTCTGCCAGCTTTTTTTCAATGTGCTGAAGTTTCAGTGCTCATTTTTCAAAATGCTGTAGATTGTTTGGATCAACCAAAAACTATATGATCACTTTCCCACAGCCACATCAGCTTTTCCAGACAGCCAGCCAACAGCAGCTTTGTCAACAGCCACAGCTCAACTAAACAGGCCCTAAGTTGTACGGTCATGCAGGAGGGACGAGTTTTTACATGAGTATAATAAGAAACGCCAAAAACGTCAAAGTCGGGGGCGATCATATCGTGTGCAGCGATAGGGTTGACCTTCACATCAGTACCTACGTGTTGATCTAAAAAGATCCTTATCTTTGTTCATGTTAAATTATGCATGAATAGAGATCGACTATTACAATGTTACGTGAGGAAAGAATAAAGGAAAACTTTGCTGATTAGAAATCGTCGTGAAAGATCAAGTCACCATTTCACTCACAAATTCGGGAATTCTTAACTTATGCCTCATCATTAGGCACACCTCATCCTATGGTAAGGTCGAGTGCATAGCCCCTACCCCACCTTGCGCTTTCGTGACCTTCTTACACCTCCCCGCTCCCCGCCGATTGGTGAGGTACGGGGAGGGGGTCTTCTTCTCCTCTAGGTTATGTATATTACGGTTTTCCCCTTTGTGGTTGTTTCCACTATGGATTTTGTCGCGTGGCTATTGAGTGCTGGTCCCCATCCTGTCGTGGAACAACAATCGCTAGCAAGAGGAGGAGCTCCGTCTGCTCCCACTCATTGTGGTGCTTCCCTTCATCGTTTGGTTTGCTACCTTCTCTCCTCCCAAGGTTAGTCCCAGTAAACTAGATCCAAGAAGGTCTCCTTGTCCTAGATTCATCTTAGTTGCATCTTTGGAGGTGGTGCTGGCTGCGAATTTGCTGTCTCAACCGTCGAACCTCCATTTTGTTGCCATCCCCTTCAGGTCGTTGGTGGGCGACGGCGTGTTGCGGTCGATCTGGTCGGTCCTTGTTCGATAGTCACCATCAAGTTAGAAAAGTTTGCAATCTTAGGCATCATTGTGGACCTAGGGTCATTTGTCCGGTAGGTGGCCTACATACATGCCTCTCCACTGTGGAGGCGCCATTCTATGGCTTTTCCCTCATTTTGAAGGTCTTGGTGTCAAATGATGACGACAAAGTTAAAGGGGATTCATCACTTATTTCAATTATGCTTTGCCACCAACAATGATATCAATCGAAGATGGAGAAGATATATAAATTATCCGCTGCCTTTGTTCGAATTGTGCACCAAAGATAGGTGAGAGAGTCTTTGTCACTACACCTCACATCTAGCAAAGTCACTAAATTAAGGTGAGGCTCGGTTGATGCTCATCCTCCATCTACAGCCCAACCAATGTCAATCTCAAGTGCGCATGCCAGAGCGAATGCCAGAAGAGCCATTGACAATGCATCAACTGATGAGCACATTCAAGGCCTTTGAAGGTACCGATCGCTGCTTCGTTTCGGAGGTCTCATCTAAACAAGTTGTTGGCTTGTATTGTTACTTTTTGCGACTTTTGTTTTATGCTCCATTCGTTATACTTTGTGCGTGGCTTTGGTTAGCTCTGGCCAGCTCTATTCTTTAGAGCATCGTACATCATATCTTTAATATATAATTCTTGCATGGTAAAAAAAACTGTTCATACCATATGTTCGGTGATATGGTTGGGTAATTTAATACGTTGGTTGAAACAAGTGACCGAATTTAAGCTCAGTGGTATAAGTACCGGAATGGTTATATCTAGGTTCGACACCCCATGTTCACCGCAATGTTAAATTTCCAAATATGATACTCCTCTTATGAACATAGCAAAAAATTGACATACAATTCAAATTAAGTAGCTAGCGGCCTACAGGTGAATTTCGCTCAATAGTCTACACGACTACACGGTTTTAATTGAAAGGGTGCGCAACTTAGGCCCCGTTTGGGACAGCTCCAGCTCCACGAAAAAGTGAAGCTGGGTTTTCATAGCTTCACTTTTAAACCCAGCTTTACTTTTTTGTGGAGCTGAAGTTAGAGGTACATCGAAAATAGTTAGAAGTTATATTTTATTGACATTGTATATTAAAAATAGATATATAAATTATTTTATTTTAACTTTTAATTTTTAAATTTGACATGAAGCTAGAAGCTAGAACTGTTTCAAACGAGACCTTAATACGATGTCTTCTAGGACAGCAAAGGGGTAGTTTGTTACAGGAACGGAGCAAATTACAATTCTTTGGATCGGTACAAGCAAAATAGTACCATATCTTTATGGGGACAGTAGAATCCGATAAATCCGGATCCGTATCCGTATGCGGTGATAATCCATTTGATTAATTTTGCTAAAAATAATAGTACCACGAATGAGCGTTGTTCCCATCCAAAGCTAGTCCACCACCCTTGCCCTGCGGCGGCAGAGCAGAACCACACTAGCAAGCAAACATTTATGAGCGAGGTGAGAGGAGCCGCTTTTCACCGGGCACCGCGCCCAGCCCGGGGCAGGGACACGACGGCACGAGGCCCGAATCTCAACGCGACTCCTCCCGCACCACCCTCTCTCATTAAACCCTCTTCCGTTTTAAAAAGTTGTTTTTTCTTTGGATGGACGCTTTATAAGCGAGGAACCCCACACAGAATCCTTCCTCCACGGTCGCTCCCTCGCCGCCCTGTTCTCTCCCTCGAAGTTCTATCCGGCGGCCTCCAAGGTTCCCACCCCAAGGATAGCGCGCGTTGCACTGCGTTGGTGACGGCGAGCGATCATCCCGGTCTTTTACTCTTTTTTATTTATTGCTTTGATTGGTTTCCGTTTTGACGCAATCTTGGTGGTTAGGGTTTTTTTGGGGTTCAGTTCCCGGCGCAACGATGGTGCCGTGTTCGTCACACCACATCTCCTCGTGGCATCCGATCGCTCTAGTTCTTTGAATTCCTTCCGTCTCTCTATAATCTTGGGTTCTTTGCATTCTTTTCCCCTTTAAAGATTGATTTATTATTTCATCTTGTCTTCTTATTTCTTGTAAAAATTCCCTGCGTTCTATTTCTTCTTTATCGTCGAGTTTTTTAAATCTCTTTTGTTATTCTTTTGATACTTGCTTCTTTGCGTTCTTGGTGGGTTTTGATTTCCGATGCGCTAATAGCCGTACGGGCGCTGGATCATTATGATTTCTGATTTTATATGCATTGCAGGTTAATTTATGACTCGTGAGGACTTGAGGCCAGGGCGAATTTCAAAGCACATCGTCTGTTGAGAGAAGGTAATAATATTGCGCTTATCCATGCATGTGTGATGCATGCCCCCTTCCTAGCTTAGCACGCGCTCAACATTGTTTCAATCTACTCACTTCTTTGGTGCGCGCTACCTGCTGCACTGAGATGTGTTTATCCACAGATTGGGACTTTATGTTCGTTTGGGCTTAGTTTTTTGTTTTCCCAAACATCACAGTAGCCAATTTGATGTTACACATTGCCAAATGATTTCCGCTATGTGCTTCCAATGCAGTGTGGTCACAAAATGCACCCTTTTTTGGTTGCTCAATAACTTGTTTTCGGCCTATAAGTGCTTCCCTTGCACTTAGCTGTTCTACTTGAGAGACCGAATGTATGGTGCGATGCATGTGTAGTGCTAGTTTATGTTTGGAAAAATTCACCAGCAGCCTAGACGCGTTGCAGCGGGTCTTAACCGTGATTCAGCCCTACTGCCAAATCATGTCGCCGTCGCTGGAGTTGAGGTGCACCACCGCTGGATAAAGCGTTGTCGTCTCCTGATCCACCCTCCCCGAAGTTCTTGAACCTTGAGCACAGTAACTTAATGTAGTATCAGACCTTTTTGTATGGTAACCAATGTAGTACCCCAGTCATTACACACAACCTAGTCAGTTCTTCTTGGATTCCAATATAATCTCCATCAGACCGTCAATGATAAATAGATGGTCAGATGAGATCTCGAGCATCATCCCTACCAACTGATGAATAAAACTGTAATGCTATATTTAGAAAGAGATGCTTTGATTGTGGATAGTTTGCTGTAAAAACACTGAGTTGGTGTATGCAGAAACCATTTAACAGTCTCTGAGGATTTATTTGGCCGTTTTCCAATTAGTTGAATATTGCTAGGTTAATTGGCGTTCTGTCCCGCTTTAATTTTAAAAAGGTCTATTTTACTTGTTAATTAAAATAAATTAATGTTCAACGGCGTAGACAATACGTAAGTGCCAGCATTAAGTTATAATTAATTATGCTTGATATGGTGACAAACTTATTATAATAATGATAAATAGTTATTTTTAAATTAGGTTCAAATATAAATGGTATTATGAACATATAATTTTGTTAATGCTGATTAGTAGGCTGCATGGCAATTAATCACTTCATGATGGCATAATTTTGTCCAATAAGCACAATCTTTTTTTCACTAGTCATATCTTTTTTTGGACCCGAACCTTGAAAAGTAGCATGATTTTCACTAGAGATCTCTGTATAGCATCATTTACCAATTAAGTTTGCCCCTGTATTTGTAAAAGGTGATTATATACCCATTGTCAAGACATCAAGCATTATTAACGAGAGTACAATTTAGAGTTTGGCTCTGTGCGGTGAACTTGATCAATATGCTTGGTTACATAAACAATGAAGTATAGTGTGGGTTATCTCCAGAGTGATTTAAATGTGCTAAACTAGGACCTAGTAGGGTAACAGAATTTTAACTCCAAAGTCATCTATGCTGTTTATGTAATCAACTGGGCAGTGATAATTCATCTGCCGGACATGATGGTAGGACTTCTGGTTAAAATTGATTGCAAATGTGGGGACTGATGAGTGAATTTACTTGTTGAACGTATTACATGATTGGTAGTCCCAAGGATGGTTGTAATAGCATTTTTTGTTGTTGTAAAAGAGTGATTCTTTGAGTACAGATAGTTTGTATGGAGTCCTTTGCACAGTGGAAAAAAACAGGTGTATAATACATTTAGTTGAATTAGTCTGTGGTGTATGTCTGTTTATTTTGCTATGCAGATAATTTTTTGCACAATATATAAGGGACGTATCTTATGCATACTATTGCCTAGGCCCTATCATGTCCTTTAGTTAGGGCATTGAATTAGCTAAAAGAATCCCAGAACATATGTCGGGATAGTCCTTAAAATCACATGTCATTATATGAAATGTAACTTCACGTTTAAAATCAAATTGTGCAATGGGCAACAAAAGTAATGAATTTTTATGTGCAGTACTACAGTAGCCTTTATCTTTTACATTCCATTTATGAATTTTTGTGTGCAATTGTTTCTCTATTCCTTAAACCACATGTTGAGTTCTATAATTTGAAATTTTACCATATATTAGTTAATGACTTTTAGGACTGATTTTACATTTTTTTAGACTTTTTAAAATTGATTAATTGCCCTAATCAAAGAGGCAAGCATGATGACATGTGTAGGTTTGCACTATATATGCCCTTAATATCTACCGGCATAACATGCATATTCCTTTACTGACTGAAGAGGTAAGCATGATAGGATTAGACTTTAAGACACATGATGTTATTGCAATGCATAATAAGCAATTCGGAACACTAGTCGACAACCCGCGCATTTGCATGGGCTATGTATAGTACAAACATTTGCATAATCGAGTAAAATATACTAAAATCCATAGGATTGAAATTTAGGTAAGAAAATTATGTCGGGTACGCATGCAATCAAAATTAGAAAAGATAAGTCAAAAACCATAAGATACTAAACTGCAGTGCTAACCCACCGATTCAAATCCTAAACTAAAACACTTATGCAGTATGCGTCATAGATAGGTTATTGATTCATAACCTTATATCATATGAATCCACAATCTTATCGCTATATGCACTCGTGTGGTCTTTTATGGAATTACTTTGTTATAATATCTCGATGCTGCATATAACACAGAACAATCTTTGAGGTCCCTAGGCCAAACATATGTAATTACATATTGTTGCATAGTTGATAAAGTAATTCTACTTTTCATATTTTCCTATTTCTATTTTAATAATAACTAATTTGGTAAAACTTTTACTATGATGCACATTTATGAATTTTTTGAGGATTTTTCAGGAAGCAGAAGTTCTTAATCCCTAACACCTGCCCTTGCATGTACAAAATCCACTCTCTTTTTATATCTGTATTTTACTTTCGAAACCTAGCTAATGCTATCCCAAGTTTATGCACATACATACATACATACATACATACATACATACAATATAACTATATAATTGTGCTATGGATATTTTCCCTTGTATAGTAGTTTCCTTCTTTACATAAAGGACTGTGCAACCAGGAGATATTAAAATAGGAAACCAAGTATTATGTCTTCCAAACTTTTTTTCAAGAAAGTATTATGTTTTCACGTGAAGGGCCCCCGACTGATCCTGTTATGAAGATAAAAGGTAGAAACTAACGTGGCAAGGATAATTTTTGTTAGCCCGCAGAGTCCAAGCATGCTATGATTCTTTTTGTTTTTTTACAATGTACCTGCGCCGTTGTAAATTAAACATTAAAGAGACCAGATCTTTTTCTTTTAATTAAGCTGTTATAGCTTGGTCCCACCAGATGGATGGCTTATATAACATTAAAGAGATCATATCGTTTTATTTTAATCCAAGCCGTTATAGCTCAGTCCCACCAGATGGATGGCTTATAATCTTCTTCCTTCTTCTTCGATTAACATGGGAATTTTTAGGGAGTTTGTAATTAGTATAGTAATAGAAAATAGATAGATAATAAATAAGTTACACATGCTATTGTGTAATGTGTGTTTTCTTTCTCTTATATCATAGCTTCTAGCAGCCATGTTATAGAAATTTCCTCTTTGACCAGATACTTCATTATTCAATTCTACTGCTAACTGTTCTCCTGTGCTGATAGTGTAGGGTTGAGTGGAACCAAGCGTCATATTTGAAGGATGGTTTTGGAAGCAGGAACTAGAAAGTAATCGTTGAAAAGGACAGGCAATTTGATCCGCTATATGGTTTAGAATGATACTCATTGCAAGAAATAATCCAATGATTTTTGTGGGAATTTTTGCTGGGGTGAAAGCAAAAAGTGTCAAGATGATAGTGGAAGCTTAATCATGCAAATTATGATGATGACAATTTATTGGTAGTTGCCCTTTTTATACTGCTGAGTCCTGAAAATTCTGATTTCTTATGATAAATTCAAGCTTTCCTTTCACTGGCTGTATCTTTGAACTGAATTTATTCTCAGTCTGAAAGCTTTTTCCAGGAATTGAGGATAGAGGCCAACTTCTCGGTCTCATCCATGATGTAGGAGCGAGTGTTGTCAGTGTCATCTTGTTTCAACAGCTGCAGAATTAATGGGTTCAAACATGCTACCCTTTGGACTCATTTCAGGAGGCTATCGCTGCAGTGAGCTATATGAGTGGCAACAGTTAACCCTTCGTCAAAGAGAACAGGCAACAAGGAAGCAACCCCATTGTGATGCAAACCTGAACTACCCTGTGCATATGCCCAGCAGGTTATTCTTTGCATTAGTAATAGATTTTAGTTACAGATTCCATGTGATGCTCATCATATTGTTTAGTTTTATCTCTTCACCTGTAGTTTCCTTGATGGAATTTCATGAAGCAGACACATGGTAGAAGATTTTGTAACTGCTACAGAAATTTTCATTGAGGAGCTATGCATTTCTGTACTAGTAGTTCTGCTGGTTAAATGGCCTATTTCTTAATGCAGGACTGAGAGGAGTAGCCCTTCCTTCATTCGTGTTTGTGATTCTGCAAAAGGAGCTGATGGGCATATTCATGCAACAGTAAGCCTTGGCAAGGTTTTTCCGTTTAACTGGGGGAGTAGCAGTCAAAGTAGACATTGTCAAGAAGATTGGTATCTGCCAACTGACTTCTCAGGTGGCCATTTTTCTGAGATAGATGAAGCAAGGCATAGGTCCTACATGGACAGTTTCCACAAAATTAAACCTGATCACATCTCAGCTGGTCGGTTGTGTTATAGGGATGAAGTAAGCATGGCTCACACCAAGAAGCAGCCATCTGATGAATTGCACCCTATCCATCATGAACAACTTGAGCTTTCTCGCAGTGAGGATTTTCATGACCATGTGGAGATCAGTCGAAATTGCAGGGGTGCTTACATTGGCAGGATGTTACGAACAAAATGGGCAAAACGTAGTTCTCAGAAAAGCAATTCCATTGGGGCTTGTGTTAGTAGACATGGGAGAAACAATCGGCAGAAAAGGTACAGAGATCAGCTGTCTGGACAGAAAGCTAAGAGTCGCCAGAAAAGGTATGGAGATCAGCTGGCTGGACAGAAAGCTAAGAAGCATATGGCTTATAAGGAGCAGCCTAAAGGATTCTGCTCTCTCAGTGAGCAGGACCAGCAACCATATCTGCATCATGAGGGACATCATGGTGGTTCTGATGTGATGAGAAATGGTAATCAGGAGGGAAATGCTGAAACAACCAAGGAAGTAAGTCATAATGGAACAAAAGGGTACTGCCATCCAAATAAGAATAAGAATATTCTAACAACTGCTACATGTTGTGGCTCAACAAAGTCTAATGGAAGCTCAGATGTGTTAAGCCCCAAGTACAGCAGCAAAACCATTGCTTCATCTAATGGACCAAAACTGAGTAAAGGAAGCAGCAACATGAAGCTAGAATATGACAAGCGGCCCAGTGTCGATGGTTGCACCAAAAGACCTCGAAACACAAGGACTGAAGAGGTTTGGACACGTAACCTGCAGCATCTTCCAGTCACTCATATAGAGAAGGGTTTACATACAAAAGAATCAGATAATACTTCTGACTTACTCCGTGATTGTTTGACTCTTTGGAGAAGGAGAAGATTAAGGAAAGCTAGTGGTGCTGAAGCTGAACAAATTATACAAACCGATAAAATAGGGACTGCAAGGAATGGAAGATCTGCTGCTTCTGGTAGCTCAGAAAGTGATCATGAAAATGTCAGTGCATCTCAGAATGCTTCTGGTAGCACAGAAAGCGGGGATGAAAATGTCACTGCATTGGAGAATTCCGAAAAATGTAGAAGTGCTATGTCACCTGATGGAGTACAAAAGTGTGGTGAAAGAAGAGATAAGGGAATGTCAGAGCAGTCCTTCAGATGCTTTAGTGGCAGCAATTGCAACAAAAGCTCTCAAAACAGAATGGCCAAGCAAGGGCCGAAGTGTAATATGGAGGTTCCGCCAGAAGCAAATCTGGGTGAAATCATGCAGCAAAAAGAACAGAATAAACTTCCATGCTGCCTATCAACTGCTCATCCAGATGCCATGATACAAACTAGTCAGAGTAGCTGTTCTGATACTAACAAGATACAAAATAGTCTGAAGAGCTGTTCAGATACGAGCAAGGTGGATCAAGCAGCTGCTTTTCATCCTGATATTAATGTGCGTCAGAAGGTTTGTCAGCATGAGGCAATTAATGATCATTTGGATGCTAGGAAAAAAAAACTGGGCGTCAGCTGTGAAACTAAAAAGAAAACAGAAGGCGCTGATGCCAAATGGTGTGAGCAAATGACCAATTTGTCAACTGGTCCAACACTGTTGGATCAAAACACCGTTGGTTTTGGCTTGCTGCATGATGGTAATGTGAAGATCTATGGGTCAGGGTGTTCCAATTGGAACATTAAAACTAATCCTTCATTCAGTGTGTCAAAATTGGATAAAGGAGCCACAAACAATTGCCCAAAAAAGCCTGTCAGTTTGTCCAGTGGAATTGATTGTAGAGACATCCAAGGGGATACCATGAATTGCGGCATTTTAAGGAATGGACAACTGTCTTCAGCTCTGGCAGACGCTGGAACTAATATGCATCATTTAGATTCAAAGGAGGATTATCGGCCAGCTCAAGCTCTTGAAGGGACATCGAATCGACAGATATCCCAGCAGTCTAATTTTGACAGAAAATATTATTGTGTTGCTAGATCAACTGATCGAACTTCATGTTTTGCAGTACCGGACTTGAATTGTTTGCCTAGTATGATCTCAGATGGAGAAGAATTCAATGCATCTGAGGAAGTGATTTATCAGGTATCTGGAGACAGTTCAAAACCAGAGACTGGTAGTCAGAGCTTTTCAGCTCCACTCAGTGGGCCTGCTGTGCATGAAGAGCAGTTTAAGCAACCTGGGCCAAATGAATCTATTGGAGGAATTTGCGAAAGGGAAGTCGCAAGTAGGTCGCAGATCTCTGATTCGCACAGTGTGCCACGACAACTAAGTACTGTTGAAGAAAGTAGCGCATCAACTCTTGCATTCAAGTGTGCCCTTGGCGAATCCATAAAAATTATATTAAGGCCTCTGTGGGAAAATGGCCTCTTATCTCGGGACGTCCACAAAATTATAGTGAAGAAAGCCGTGGAAAAAGTGACTGTCACGCTGGGCCCAAAGGTCCCTCGTACAGAAATAGCCATCTCTAGATTCTTAGCAGAGGAGGAAGCTCAAAGTGTAGAGAAACTCGTTCAGGTGGTATATCAATGCTCTTTCTATTTAAAGCTTTCTTCTATTACATGATCCTTCATGCTAATATTGTTCTAATCGGCTAAAGAGAGCTACAATCTTGCAGGGTTACTTAGATGTATACCTGGGAAGGCAAGTTCTTAAAAAAGCTATGCCTGATAATATCTGACCAGTCCCCGTAAACCCCATGTAAATATTTGACCCGATCTGTTGGTATTAATTTCCATGTTATAGTTCCCCCTGCTGACCACAAATTCGTTTATTTCAGCAGGTAGTTCCTAACAAGTAGGAACCAACTTTTGTATTTTGTCTGGTCTAGAACAGCATCGACCGTGGGTCATGGAAACTCTCTGAAGCCATCGTGATTGGGAAGTTGTCTTTAGTTAACGGATCTCGGTGCTCATGACACGCCCTTGTGGCTTCCTTTCGTATTTCACACTTCTACTTGCCATGCACCTGTTTAAGTTAGGACATCAATATCTAGGTTTGTAATCTAACGAAGCTCAAATGTCGACGTAGCCAGCTTATGGTTTGTAATGCACACTTTCCGCTGCAAATGCGAAAGGATTACTTGTTATGCTTTGCCTTTCCTTCGTTCGCTATTATGCTATGAAATGATGTTGTAAGCATAAAGGCTAGTTTGGTGTGCACTGTGACATGTATGGGTGCGAGACACCTCGCACCGACTATCTGGTGGTGCGTTGTTTTCCTTTTTCCGAGCAATAGTGCTGGCATGCTGCACCTGCACACCAGGTGTCCTGACTGGTGTTTCCGTTCTGCTTAACAGTTATGCTATTTCCTGTGAAGCAGATCCTTGGCAGGTTTAGAAAATCATACACCTGAAAAGTGCAGCGTACATCACGACTTGGGGCGCGAGATTTTGCTTGCCCAAACGGCATCTGGATACATCAAAGCATTTTTGGATGGGGACATGCTCCACGCCTGGCTGATTTCATTGTTAGTTCAACTCCTGACTAATCTTAGGATAATGATCAGATAACCTTCATTCATCGATGAATCTGGTGCTCTAATATTTGAGTTGCAAGTTGGGCTATCACCGGTGAGCATTCTGGAGGACAAAGGAGATCGATATGTACCACAAGGTTAAGCCAATTGCACTTGTTTTAAAGAAGAAATAATTAACTAGGTGAGCAAATGTTTTGTTTGGGCTCTGCTTTGTATGTCTTATTTAGTAATGTTTCAGATTTCCTGTAGAAACTTGCATGAAATCAATTTGATTATCATGGACAAATATTTTGTTTTGTGGAGTTACTATGTAACACTCAACTGAAGAAAATAAGATAAATATTGCGCTTGGGTCAAGTCTTCCACCTATCTAATGGATGACACCTCTCCTAAGAATCTACACGCATGCAAAACCCTAAACTCCACGCAATCCCCTCCCCCGCCTTCCACGTGTCGTTGCCCTACCTGTAGCACCGGCGAGGCCTGTAGGTTAGTCTAGTATCAAATATAGGATCATCTGTGAATATTCCGTAGTTTTCTATTTTTTCACATGAATTTGCACTTGCACTTGATGGTTTTGCTAAAAGCTGTGGTGTCAGTTCACTGTACACGTCGAACGTGGCTTTGCCATTGGCTACTTGAAATACTCTCTAAATACATTTTAATGATCAATGATAAAACGATCAAGAGATTAATATCCGTATTAAAATATTGATCAAGTATTTAGTCCTCAAAATAAGTCGGAACAGGCGTTGACGATCCCTAAATAGATTGAAAAAGAGATGGCATGGAATTGAGAATGTTAAGGACATTTTTTATTCCTTTTTAGTAATCTAATAATCACATTGAGTATAGGAGAACCGTACAATAAAGAAGGGTATCTAGTCAACAGCGTGGAAGGAGATAACTTACTAAATACTAAAAAAATCTATTCTAAATAGAAATTCTCTACACAGAACTTCAGTGTTTATCTAGAATGTTTGGACCAATCGGCCGGAATATCCGAGTGCGTGTGAGAGCAGGTTCCAGTGTGATAAGTGTTGACTCGGACCCTTTGAGTGAGGCTCCGTGTGAGGTTTGTCCAGAGTATTCGGAACCTTTCAAAGCTTCTGTCCAGTTGAGTTCCTACTATCCGGATCTACCGAGTGAAGTTTATCTGGACACTCCAAGTTAAAATAGATCTTCTATCCAAAGATCGCTTTTCACTGGAACCTTCTGAGTGAAGGTCATCTGGACTGTCCAAAGTCCACACACTAGTTTTGTCTAGATTGCTTTATGTTGTCAAGAACTTCAGAGTGCGGTTTCTCCGGACACTCTAAGTCACGACAAAACTTCTATGTTGGAGCCCTGGCTTCGTTCGAACCTTCTGAGGGAAGTTCATCCAGAACCTCGGAGCCGCGACTTAACCTTTGTCCGAGCTCTTTCTTTCATTTGGACCTTCGTGGTCCGGCACCTCCGAGGAATCCAAGTTGGCTTCATTTTTTGCTTGTCCGGAACCTCCGAGTGAGAATCTCTCGAAACCTCTTGAGTCAATTTATGTTTTCGGACAGAAGAGGTGATTTCGTTAACAACCTCCGAGTGTGATCAGTTCGGACCCTCCGGGTATTACATTTTACTGAGGTTTTGAAATGTCCAATATGTCCGAGCTGCACTCTCCGAACGGTGTTTTTCTCCCAAACTAGCAGTTATGTTTGAAGCACTAATAAGGACATGCCCCCTCCAGATGCGATCATACTTCCTATCCAAGAGATGATTCAAGCTCAAGCCAAGACAAAGAGCAGCAAGAGAGTGATGATCAAGATTCATATTCCTAAATACAAGTAGAAGATCAGGATTAAAGAAGGCCAAACAATGCATGAAGATGATCAACTGATGACAGCTTTCTACAAGCAAGTGATGCCTCCATGAATATTTGATGACGAGTGGCTGATTTTGCACCTATTAGAAGATACCAAATATTTCAGCCACTTAATAATTTTTAATTTATTACTTAAATAGTTAAAAGGTGCTACGTCACCTCTATTTGGGCCTAACCTATGCAATTTTGAAAGCAGAGTCAAATTATAAATATTTAAGAGTTAGAGTCCAAAGAGGAGTCCGTCCACCACCCCCCGGTCGAAATCCCCTCCTCTCCTTTAAATAGGTCTCGAAACCCCCTCTACAACTTGGGTTTTGTTTAGTTGAAAGTTTAGTCATGCTGTATCATTGAGACCATCAATTGTGTCCAATGACCAGTTGTCAAGACCGCCTTTTGGAAACCCACCATATATTCAATTCTTCATCCATACTTGCATTTCATATTGTTTCTTCATAATTCTTACTTGTTCTTGAACTGCTTGCAGGAATTAAAACCTCGTGTTTAGGATGGCCGTGCTTTCAGCATCATCAATATCCTCTGGAGTTGGTTTAGTGATTGCTAAGGCGCATTGTCTGTATCGTGTAGTCAGATCGTCAAAGTCGTCTCCACCAAATCCATCATATCATTCTCATTGAAAGATCAAGATACCAAAAGTGCTATCAAGTGATATCAGAGCTACAGTTGGTCGGTGAGAAATTTACAGTCTTTCTAGTTTTAGATCTGTTCGTACAAAAAAAGTAGATTAGTTTACCCACTGTCCAAACCAATTTGTGCCACTGCATCTTTTTTTCCAGTAATTTTGTATCGTTGAATTTGTGTTGCATCGTCATGTCAAGTTGTTGTTCGTAGTCATAGTCATGGTGTCTAGTTAATCTTAGTTTTTCATCTTGCCACAATCATCTTGTTGCAGCCACCTTTGCATCTATACCCTGCTGCAAGCCTCCATCCATCACCATCTACATCTTGATGCAACGTCCACCATCCACTTGCAACACACACTTGCCACCACCATCTTAATGCACGCCCTCCTCCATCACTGACATCATTGCATCCTACCAGAATTTGTCACCATCCTTTGTCGCACCAACATCATCTGCACCACCACCCAACACGTTCATTGCCACGTTGCCCCTACCACAACAAGGGTTCCTGCGCCCCCTTGCTACTAGATCGGTTTGAACAAGGGAAGCCGAACCCTATCTGGTCTCTAGCTGTATTCAGAAGAATAGAAACACAAAGAAGAGTGCAGATCAGTTTTGGCCTCGGGAAGCCTGAGTTTGTTTCGAACTAGGGCAAGGAACAAATAGAAGAAGGAAATGCCAAAATCTCCTTGTTTCAGTGCAGATTGAAAAAAAAGGGAAGCAGTCCTAGTTTGGTCCAGAACAGGGAAAGAAGTAGGCACCTTGCCTTCTTGATTTCGGATAGAAGGGTAGAGATCAGGTTGGTTTCGGTTTGAAAAGGAAATCAACTTGATTTCGTTTTGCCTTGGATAAGAAGAAAAATCCCAAGCCCCTTCTGGTTTTGGATTGGAAATAAAATTTCATATACTAACGGGTTTTGGAAGGGAAAGTACCAAATCAGATGGCTAAAAAAAGTACCAAATCTTCTTTCTACCTTTTCACTCCTGCTCTTTCTAAAGAAAATAGTTTGCGAGCTGCACTTCTTGGGTTTAGAAAGGAAATAGAAGAGATATTAGAGTGTTGTTATTTCAAAAAAAATTGTCAAATTTTGGTCAAATCTGAGGGGCATCTTGGGACTAAAAGAAAATCAACGTTCTCATAATTGACTCGAAATTTATCAATCCCAGTTGTCAAACTCCCTCTAAAGCCTTGCCACTTTCTGCCACGATAATTTTTTTTTGCCTGTTTTGGCTGCCATGATAGCATTCTGAACCTTGTCCATGCCGCATCTCTGTCACGTAGCAATCTTGAGTTGTTTTTTTTTGCTATTGCGCCAAGGTAGTGACAACAGTTTTTAGCCCTTTTGCCCGACTCCTAGTTTGAGTTAGTTTGTGAGATTAAAAACACAAAAAAACACAAAGATAGAGAAAAATAAGCCACACAGAAGGCCAATAAAAAACTAAAAGAATTTAATCTCAGAAATCTCTCTCTCTTTTTAGGGCTGTTTGCATCACCTCATTTGAACTTCACTTATATCATTTGTGGCTCCTTACGCCTCATCTTGAGGACTTCCTTTGCAACACTACTTGAACTTCCCTTATATCTTTGTACTTCATTCCATGAGGCTTATTGTAATATACTCTCACCTTGCATATTGACATTGATTAGCTTTTCATCGATCTAGGCTAGCATCAGCAATACTGACTAGTACTTTGAATATTTATTCAACTCGCATTTGCTAAATTAATTGTTGCTAATCCTTGCTACCATATTGAAGCCTACCTAGCTCCACATACTGTACCATCGTACAGGCTTACGTTCACCTGGCAATCGCTATATCCAGTCTTCGGAGATACTTTGACACCGTTGCTGCCGGTCACCCCTGTTTGCATGGTAAGAATTTGTAAGAATTTTGATTTAGCTTGAGCATTGAGTGAATTGTCACCACATCCTAGTAGTTGATAGAAACATTATACTTGTGATTTTTTTTTCTTGTTTTCCTACTAACCATGGTAGGTCCCAAAGTTATCAGTTCTTGGACTAGATCTATAGTGGGAGATGAGTCATACGTTGAGTTGTGCATCATTCCACCACCACGAGACGTACACCAATGAGATACACATGGTACAGATAAGTTCACTATTCCACCATTTGCTGGGAATTATGATCTTGATGTTTACCTCAACTGGGAGCTATAGATACAACAAATATTTTCTTATCATAATTTTCCAAAGCATAAGAAAGTGAAGGTTGTTACTCGTGCATTCACTCGCTGGGCATCTCTTTGGTGGACTTATGACTATAAATTTAAAAATTAGGCCAGATCTGAACATGGTATAACTTAAAAAAATTACGAGAGTTAGATTTGTACCTTTATACTTTGCTCGTAGGTGGCTGAATGAATCACAACGTTTAGTAGCATGGTAGAGGAGTACTATCTAGAACTGCAATCTTATCTATTTCTTGTGATATAAATGAAATTGAGGAAGTTACCATGAACATATTTGTGAGAGGCTTAAACTAGAAAATTCAACATATACTTGTGCATAAGGAATAATATTCTATTCATCATTTATTTCGTCTTTGCTTGTAAAACTGAACAGGAAATAAAGAGACAATTACATGAGGCAAACAGGCGAATGGTACAAGTCCCCACAACAAGAGTTGCTTCAGTTGCTTCTTCTAGTGCTACACCTACTATTAGATACTATACACTTTGTTGCGAGAATCACACCACATCGAGTTTGTGACCTGTCACCCCCAACTGTACCTACATCATCCGAGTTGAGCCTACAAGGTGAAGGTCCTAGTTCCCACACTCCACATGCCATTCATATTTCCACTAATGAATTAAATGCATGATGTGCTGAGTTGATTGAGTTGCCTGCTATTGTGATCACACTTGTTATAGAAAATAGTTTTGCTAAATGGTGTATACTGCGTGATCAGAGGAATGATATACCTGTTGAATTTTGTGCACACCCCGATGAAATAATTTTGCCTATTGATTTAGGTGGACAATGTGATGACATTAATTAATTGCTTGCTAAATTAGTTGCACCATGTGTTGATAATTGTCACAAAAATTTAGATACTTCATATAATAGGAGTGCAACATTACATGTTGATTTGGTCACCCCTATTAATGTTAATTGCTTTACAAGATGTGACCAGACAGAATACTTTTGTGCATTATGTGATACAAATGAATTACCTACTAATTTTGGTGCATAGAGTGATGATTCCATGCTACAAACTCTGAAGTACATGACTTGGATATGCTATGCAATGTGGCTAATGATTTATTATATATTTTCGACATCCCAAATAATGGAACAAATGAAATGATTGCTGTTTTGTGTGCATCTATTGCTAAAATTAATTCTCCCATTGATTTGAGTGCATTAGCAACTCTACTTGCTAATAATAATGAGTCATGTGAGGATATATACCTACTATTTTGAAAGAACCATGTGACATGATAATAAATCTAATTGGGATCATGTACAATTGATTACACATAAAGAAGTGCTAGCTAGAATTTCTCCTGCTGATTCTTTGTGCTATATTATGATGGATCTACCTATGCCTTTGTCAATGCTAGAAATAAAGTTGCTAAAATCACATACTTGAAATCTTTGAAAGTATTTATGCCCCTAACTTTCAATTGAGCTTGATTAGAAAGTATGGCGTAGACAATGAGTTCTTGGTGCATAAAATTTGCATAACTTGTGATGACTTTGCTGATTTTAGACCTGTTCGCTTGACAAGCATAAAAGTTTGCGAATGCTTAATCATTTTGATATGTCCTTCAATATTGGTGCTGATTATATGCCTAACAGCTTGTTACCTGATTATTTAATATTTATGCATTTTCTTGCTCTAAATTTCAGCGTGTTGTAGCTTGTATTTGGATACAATTCATGTTTATTCACTTATGTTGGGATGGTTTAATGATGAGCATTGCAAATCGGATGATATGAATGAATGTTTAACTTATTCTTGCAAAATTAGTTGCAATACTTGCTGTTTGAGATTATATGTCATGCTTGATTTTATATTTGTTAACCCATTGCATATTTATCTCATAATATATTATACTTATGCTGCATAATGATATTAAATGTGCAACAAGCTGATGATATATACATACACCATGCATACACCTTTTCTCTTTTGTTAGCCTATTTTCAGATTAAGCAACACTGAGGACGACTTTGTTTTCAAGAAAGGGAGGATGATGAGGACATGGCCCCTCTGATATGACCATTCTTGCTATGCAAGAGAGGATTCAAGCTTAAACCAAGACAAGGAGTAGTAAAGAGTGATGATCAAGATTCACATTACTAAATAAAAGTGAAAAATCATGATTAAATTAAAAAAGGCCAAACAATGCACGAGGATGATCAAATGATGACAACTTTTTACAAGCAAGTGATACCTCCAAGAATATTTAATGAAGAGTGGATGATTCTACACCTACAAGAAAACACCAAACTTTTTAGCCACTTAGTAATTTTGAAATTATTAATTAAATAGTTAAAAGGTGTCGCATCACCTTTATTTGGGCCAGGCCCATGTAATTTTGAAATTAGAGTCAAACTACAAGTATTTTAGAGTTAGCATCTAGAGAGGAGTCCACCCTAGGGTTGAATTCGACCACCACCCTTGGCTGGTCGAAATCCCCTCCTCCTCCTCCTACTATACATTTAATTCTTCATATATATTTGCAATTCAGATTGCTTCTTCATAATTTTTACTTGTTCTTGATTGTTCACAGGGATTAGAACCTCGTGTTTAGGTTGGCCGTGCTTTTGACATCATCAATAACCTACCGGAGTTGGTTTAGTGATTGCTAAGGCATACCATCATCATACAATGTAGTCAGATCATCAAAATCATCTCCACCAAATCGATCATATCATTCTCATTGAAAAAATTAGGACACAAGAAGTGCTATCAAGTGGTATCAGAGCTACACTTGCTAAGGGCATCATCATTATATGGTGTAGTCTAATCATTAAAGTCATCTCCACCAAATCGATCATATCGTCCTCATCAAATGATCGGGACACCAAAAGTGCTATCAACCACGAAAACTCCAAGCGAGGTTTTTGTGTTAGTAACAACTAGATTTTTTAGGGAAGCCTCTATAAGCTACTACCCTCCCTGGCTAGAGGCAACCATTCGCATCCCAAATCCTGAGCTGCACACTTGCTTCCTCTCTCTTGCCTTCTTGTAAGAATCTTTAAGAGGGAGAAATTTTTAGGATTTGGATTGAATTTCTATTGAGCATCCAAGCAAGGGATCATCTCATAGATTAGACTAAGTTCTTATTACACTTGGAGGTTGGCGCCTCCTAGACTGTTAGGCATTGGTCGAAAGTTTTCAAGGTTGTGAAGAAGGCAAGAAGTTTGTGAAGGGTAGAGTTTGCCTACCGCAAGGTGAAGATCAAAAGATAAGGGAAACTTTATATCGGCAAGCTTCTTGAGGAAAGAGCATGATTTGGTGCCGCCTTCGATCGTTGGATCAAGTTTCCTTAATGGACTTCATTATACTTGTTTCCATGCACTTAATTATACTTGTTTCCTTACTTGTTTTGATCACAAGTAATTCTATAGCACACTAGGTTTTGCTTAGTGCTATAGAATTACTTGTGTAGAGTTTTACTTTGGAATTATTTTTGTTAATTTCCTTTTCACCCTCTTTTTAGTTGATAGCCTAGATCCTTTCAATTGGTATCAGTGCCTCGATATCTCATTTCTTAGGTGTCACCACCTAGAGAGATAGGATGTCTACTAGTGAGGGGTTGCATGTTGGGAGAGGTCCATGTTTTGATGGGTAAAACAATGCTAGTTGGAAACACAAAATGAAGATGCATTTAATGACCATTATCCCAAGCATATGGTGTATTATTGTTGATGTTTATGTCATGCTCAACGAAGGTGAGCTCGTTGATGGTAATCACCAGAGCAGCCACCACAATGCCCAAGTGACGAACGCCATCTTCAACGCATTGAGCCCAGATGAATTCAATCGAGTGAACACACTTGAGGACTCCAAGATGATATGAAATACTCTCATGGAGATTCACGAGGAAACTTTTTCCGTCAAGGAGTCCAAGCTCAATGTGCAACCAAGAAGGACAAGAAGGATGGGAAGGGAATGGGTACAAGAAGAAGGAACAACATGGAAATGACAAGTTCATCAAGAGGAACCACTACAAGGCTCCAGCTCACATTGGTTAAGAGAGGGATTTTGACAAATCATGCTCCAACCCCGACTTCGATGAAGATGAAGGAGTCACCGACATCACCATGGCAAGACCCGCAAAGTCTATCTTTGATCACTCAAGTGATGAGGAGACATCACATTGTCTTATGGAAAAGGAGTTGAAGGTATCACACATCACCAAGTCTCCTACCTACGATGATAGTGATGATAGTTTCTTGATGATGATCTTGATGTTTTGAGTATTTCAAGTTATTGATGCTCTTTTTGTCACTCTTGAGAGGCAAGAAAACTTTCTTGTGAGGGAGATGGAAGAAAATGAGGCCCTCAACCTTAAACATAAGGAGGTTAAGGTCTCATATCGTAGATTTAAAATTTCTCATGAGGATCTTACAAGTGTTCATGGAAATCTTGGGCTTGAGAATATCAAGAACAAACAAGATTATGAAACTCTTAACATATCTCATAATATCCTCAAGGGCAAGCATCTCTCTCTCCTCGACAAGCAATACACTTCATCTGAAGAGAGTGTAGAGATATCATGTCCTAAATATGTTTTATTGCCAAAGGATTCACCTATATTGCTCTAAATGATATTGCTAGTTCCTCTAACCCCATACCTTCTGAGCAACATTATTGAGTGAGAATTCTAGGTTGAAGGCTCAACTCAAATAAGGGTTGCTCAAATGTTACAAGGTAGTAATATTCTTAAGGAGATTTTGAGTCATCTAGTTGAAAACTTCAACCATGAGGGTTTGGGTTTTGCCCCAAGGTATAATGACAATGGTAAGACATGGACACCCCAATAATATTCCAAGACCAAGTTCATGCAAGTAAAGGAGAAGCAAGTGCAATCTTCCATCTTTGAGGGTCTTTCGGCTAAAAGGGCCCAACATAATTTTGTTGGTGTTTGATGCCTCTTATGTGCTTAAAAAGGATAAGGATGATAAGTTCCAAGCCAAATTTGTTAGTGCTAAGAGTGGTGATCATGTTAGGAAGAGTTCTATTTGGGTTCCAAAATCTCTTATCACTAACTCTCAAGGTTCCAAGAAGGTATGGCTACCTAAACAAGCTTGTACTTGTTTTGTAGGACTATACTTCCGGCGGGAAGTGTTGGGTGCTTAATAGTGGATGCACCAACCATATGATTGGAGGAATATACATATTCACATCATTGCACAGTAGAGGATCACTACATGATACCATCACCTTTGGAGAAAATGCAAAAGAGAAGGTAATAGGATTAAGTAAAATTGCCATATCAAATGACCTATCCATTTGTAACGTCTTGTTTATGAAATCTTTGAACTATAATTTACTCTCCGTCTCACAACTTTGTGACCTAGATCTTGAGTGCAATTTCACAAAGCATGAAGTTTTTGTGACTAAGAGTGATAATCATTCCTTTGTATTCAAAGGCCTTAGAAAAGGTAACTTGTATTTTGTAGATTTTTCTTCTAGTGAATCATGCATATAAATATGGTTGTTAGCAAAGTCTTCTTTAGGGTGGCTATGGCATAGGAGGTTGGCTCATGTGGGAATGAGGAATCTCGACAAGCTTCTCAAGGGTAATCACATACTTGGCATCAAGAATATGACATTCGACAAAGATAGCATTTGTAGCACTTGCCAAGCTAGAAAACAAGTGGGAGGACCACATCCTATCAAGAACGTCATGACAACAACCAAGCCACTTGAGCTACTTCATATGGACTTATATGGTCCCATCATCTATGTAAGCATAGGAGGTAACTCCTATAATTTCGTTATTGTTGATGATTTTTCTTACTATATTTGTGTGTTTTCTTGCATGACAAAGAAGAGACACACAAGATCATGCCACTAGGGGAAGTGATGCCAATGGAGGTCAAGAAAAGTACGTCGTCAATTCAAGTGGAGCCCGCAACAGGATCATCTAGTCAACCAAATCCTTGGCGGCATGCGTAAAAGGCACTCAAACTCGCTCCCATGTTGCAAATTTTTGTGAACATTACTCATTGGTTTCCTCTCTGGAGCCAACCAAGGTAGATGAGGCTCTTGAGGATCCAGATTGGGTGAATGCCATGCATAAAGAGCTAAACAACTTTGGACGCTTGTGGAATGACCAAGAACAAATATCATCGACACCAAGTGGGTCTTGTGCAACAAACAAGATGAAGATGGACAAGTTCTGATGAACAAGGCTAGATTTGTGGCCCAAGGTACACACAAGCCAAATGTTTGGACTTTTTTGGAGACTTATGCCCTAGTTCCTAAGGTAGAAGCCATTACAATCTTGCTTGCATTTGCCACATCATGCTATCATGCTATCAAGTGGATGTCAAGAGCGCATTTCTAAATGGAAAAATCAATGAACTAGTCTATGTAGAGCAACCTCCCAATTTTGAAGACCCTAGGTTTCCCAACCATGTCTATAAATTCCACAAGGTACTATATGGCCTTATACAAGCTCCTAGAGCATGGTATGAGTACCTTAGGGAGTTTTTTTTTGTCAAGAGGGGCTTCAAAATTGGAAAGATTGATTCTACACTATTCACTAAGTTCATTGATGGTGAGTTTTTTTTTGCCAAATATATGTGGGCAATATCATATTTTGGTCGACTAACAATGCATTTAGCGAGAAATTCAGAAAGATGATGACCAAAAAATTCGAGATGTCCATGATGGGAGAATTAAAGTTCTTCGTTGGACTCCAAGTCAACCAACTACAAGAGGGAGCCTTCATTAGCCAATGCAAGTACATCAAGGACATTATCAAGAAATTCAATATGGAGAATGCCAAGCCAATCTATACTCCAAAGCAAACCAATGAGCATCTCGACCTCAACAAGGAAGGTAAGTCAGTGGATCAAAAGGTATATCTTTATGCATCTAGGCCCGACATTATGCTTAGTGCGTGCATGTGTGCAAGATTTGAAGCTGCTCCTAAGGTGTGTCATCTTGTGGCAGTTAAGAGAATCTTGAGATATCTAGTTCATACACCCAACCTAGGATTGTGGTATCCCAAGGTACTAGTACTAATCTTGTTGGATATTCGGATTCAGATTATGTAGGGTGCAAGGTAGATAGAAATAGTACCTCTAGCATATGCAAACTCCATGGTAGATCTTCAGTGTCATAGTCATCAAAGAAACAACACCCCGTAGCCCCATCCACCACTAAAGCGGAGTACATCTCCGCTGGTAGTTATTGCATTCGATTGCTTTGGATGAGGCAAACCATGGAGGATTATGAAGTCATTTTTAAAGAAGTGCCTCTTTTATGTGATAATGAAAGTGCAATCAAGATAGGCAACAATCTCGTCTAACACCCCTGGACCAAGCACATAGATATCCGACATCACTCCCATAGGAATCATGTGACTAAAAGAGATATAGGTTTGAGCCATGTAAGGAAGGAAAAACAATTAGCGGATATCTTCACCAACCCCTTAGATGAGTATAGGTTTTATGAGTTGAGGAATCAAAATGTTGCTTGAAGCCTTGCACATTTGCTTGATTGCTTTTTTATTTTTATTTTTGGAGCTTAAGATGATGAACACATCAAAGGGGGAGTGTTGTTCTCTCAATGAGAAAATACATATCATAATGTTTGAACAAATCAATATTTTTATGCATTCATTATCCTTAGGGTGATCAATATGCAAAAAATGTGAGTCATTACATCATGGATCCCATGCTCCAATAAATAGAGGTCCTAGTGCAAATTTTAGATCATACATGGTGGAAACACCACCCATAATCATCATCATCTTTGGTCGTACATAGGTTTTCTTTGCTCTCATACGTCTATGTATTGTTGCATCTTTGCACATAATACTTAGACCTTGAGTTGATCTTCTTCGATTTGTGTCCAAGTGTTGCTTTGACTATTTGGCTGCCATCCACCTGGATGTGAAACAACACATGAGAATTCCATAGATGCTATCTTTACCTATCTCATCAAAGTCATCATCTAAATCTACACATTTGAGCATTTGATTCGTTGCTCAGAACATCCAAACCAGTCTCGGTCAAAACTTCTGGATGGGCAACAATTTTTAAACATAACATTTGCTTTCACTCGAACTTCCGAAAAACAACTGTTCGAAACTTTTCAATGAAAATTTCTTGCGGCATAGAAACATTTTTATCACGGGAGTATCTGAACGAATCTCACCCGGAGGTTCTGGATAAACACTCTGCAATTTATCTCTTAAGGGGCTGCACGACTAGGGTTTAACCGTTCGTCGCCGCCTTCGCCTCTCCATTGCTTCGCGACCTCACCGCACCTTTTCTCTTGGCCGACCACCTCGCTGATTCCCTGCCAATATCGAGGCTTCTCCTCTTCCGCGCTATAGTGCCGCTCCCTTGAGTAAGGGCAAGTGGCCTCCACACGACATCTCCGTCCAATTCGTTGCATCAGATGTCCCACGTTTCAGTACACTATCGATTCACCCACAAATCCTTCTTGATTTCATTGAAAATCCGTAGATTTGAATTGGGTGAAAATTTAGGGTTAGTTCATTTAGTGCTCACTCGGAACATCAGCAAAACCCATCCAGAACCTCCAGACAGCATGGCCGAAGGTACCAAGTCACTTCGCACCTCTAAGCCGAAACACTCCGAAACCTTCAGATAGTTTTTGGCCGTGTTTTGAGTGGCTCGAAACCTTCAGACATGGATCACTCGAACATTCTGGATAGATACTAAATTAACTTTCTTTAAAATTTTTGAATCAAACACAAATCCAAATTTTGCAAAACTTCCTCTAGCTCAATGTCTACTTATCCTATGCTCTCATCTATGTACTTTCACGGGAGATCATGTCATCCGATGACTTGAACCATTTGCTAATGGCTGCCAAGGGAAGCGGGGAATCCTCTGGCACTCATTCCAAGTCACAAATTGAAGAGCTCAGTCATTGGAAAGATGATGGTATTGCTTCCTTCGTTGTCAGTCACAGAACACCTAAATGGAAGCGAGCTACTTGCAAACATGATGAGGACTGTGATGTCACCAAAGAGTTGACAGAGGTGACCTCGAATATAGGGGTCAAAACAATTGTGAGTATCTAGGAATATACAGAGCTCCCTACCAAAGCTCCACACAAGGCTCTGTTGAAACAACTAGCCTCCCCTCCCAAGAAGAGATAAAAGAAGGTGGTCTCTAAGGTAGCCACTAAGACAAATCCAAAGGCTAGAGCTGCCACGGCCGATAAGGGCAAAGCCAAGGCTCCGGAGGTCGAGCCCAACTCAGATTCAGATGATGATACTACTGCTCCTCCTCCTGAGAAGATGATGGCTCAAGCTCACAAAGATAGAGCCATTGAAGAGAGAAGAAAATCCGTTTGTATTGCCAAAGTGACAGCAAATTCCCCAACAAAGAAAGAACTTGCACCCAAGAAGGGTGTTGCTGGGAGAGATCCCACTGCTCTTGCTGCCACATAGGGTGAGAGAAACCGTTTGACTTCTATCCAAGCCTAAGGCATACATAATGAAGATGAAAAACAAAATCCATTCACTGGCAGAAGAATATCTATTGATCCTCGTTTTTGAACGCTCTTCCAGCAAGACTTGTACGAGATAGTGCTTCTCACGCACGTTCCTCCAGTGACTAAGCAGGGTTACGTAGATTGGAGCTACATCGTTACCTAGAGGCAGTGTTTCCCAATGTTCACCAGGATTGCACCACAATTGATATGTATGGGATAATGGATCTTTGACAGGATTGGAGCAATGAGCTCATCCTCCAGTTCTATGCCACTATGTTCTTTGATTCATATGAGGCACAAACAATCAGATGGATGACTAATGGTTAGATATGAGCTTGAGTTTATTCATGCCGAGGTTGCCAGGAACACTTTAGACATGACCCACTTTTACTAGCCTAGCATCTCTCATGTGTAGCTTGGTGGGACCATAGGCCTGTACCTTGGGTTGTCAACCCTAAACAAGATCTTGAGAAGAATGCTTGCCCCCAAGGTCAGTGACACTACAATCATCAGATCTTACACCATCGACCTCCTCTACTACCTTGACAATGGCACCCACTTCAACATCATGGAGTACTTGTATGAGACTATTTGCATTACTTCCATGGAGCAGAAGAGCTCTTCTACATTCAGAGCCTCATCAACTACAAGTAAGATAAGAACTTCTTCCTCGAGGTGAAGCACGAGGGATACAAGTTGAGGAAAGAAGTAATTGTCATCAAGGTATCGGGGCCCAATATCAAGCGTGCAAAGTCACCGTCGAGGCCTCTAACTACTTCAGCTACCGGTGCCCCCGCTCTGTCACACCTCGTTTTTCATAAACCCACATGCCATCATAACCACATATGTGTTAGACATGTTTTAAACTGTTCATGCATCCAATATACACAACCCCGCCACACACGCACCCCTCTGGACTAAACCCTAACGCAAGAATACGCCCTGACTTAACACACGCACCTTATACGCCGATAGGTTTACGGCACCTCACCACCGAGTATACCTACGCGTAGGAGGGGAAGTCCACAAGAGTTCCCTGACTTTCCTCCCCCTTGCCGCACCCAGAAAACCCTGTTCCCCTGCCACGACCCCTTTCTCCCTTATTAACCCTAACTCGAACTAAAAACCCTAATCGTAAAACCTGATGCCCCTCGACCTCTCTAAAAATTACGAATGAATTCATGGAGCAACCTAATCTCATATACAACTCAAATGTGAAATAAGATAGTTACGTCCAGTTCAAAAATATCGTTAAACAGGAATAAAGAAACTCTAGGGCAAGAACGCACATTGCACTACGACCCCAACAAATAAGTTCCAGAAAATTCCGATAAAAGTACACCATGACTCTCTCAGCTCCAGGACCCCAATTATACAGGAACATAGTCATGACCAGTTCAGAAAATTTGTGAGAGAACGCCATCAGACACCTTGGTTAAATTAACACCCTCGCATGAAATGAGAAGCAAACGTGAAGTATTTCGTACCCAGCTAATCGTGAACCCTTTCCTCGGCTACCTGAGCACAGCCAAGGTCACATCCATCAAGCAGTACCAAGTTTGTCCCATCTATTCTTACTCTAGCGTCCGTCAAGTCATGTCACTTAGAGTTGTCAAGCCTTGGCATTGGTATTCGGTGTCAACTCTTGTTGTAGCCATGCACAGCTCACCATTAGACTCCCTGGCATGCTTGGCAACTAGTGACCACGTCCTGGCAGGCTCATGCCACCACATGCCGCTCCTGGCAAGCTCGGGCACACCGAAAGCCGGTCAGTGCGAGTCCTGGCCATGTCACCGTGCACGTGGCCGCGCCGCCCTCCGCTCCACCAAGCCAGCTGTCGACAGGTTCACCGCCTGCCCCGCCGATGCACACCCCGGCCACCCTTGTGCATCCTTTCCAGCTAGCGATGACACTAGCCATGAGTTGTCTTGTCCCGCGCCGGATGTTGACCTTCCCGCGCCGCCCGTTGCTGCTTTCCCCGCCGTCCATCGATGACCACGCTGCCACCCGCGCCACTCGCTGAACAGCTCACACGCTTGACCTCCGTCTCATGCCCCAACAGCGCTGCAGCTCCAGTCGGCCTCGGGGCCGTTGCCATGGCTGGAATGGACCAGTCCGGCGCCGGCTCCGATGCCACCCTCACCCAAGCTTCCTATAAATAGGTATGCCGGGCTTCTCAACCCCTCGCCAAGCAACCTTAGACCCTCTCCTAGCCCAGCCCTTCCCAATCACTGCCCACGGCACAAACTTCCCCTCATCCGAGCTCAGCTTCGCCACCTCTGTCCCCAACATCCAAACTCCACAAACCATCAGCTAGCCATCAACCCGAGCCAAAGCTTTCCCCTTTCTTCCCCTTTTAGCTAACCTTCCTCGCTGAGTAGCAACCCACCGCCGGAAACCCTACTGCCAAAGCGCCTCCAACCGCTCTAACCTCCCCGCCGCCAGCACCGTCTCTTGTCCGAAGCAACCAAACCGACCACCCACAGGTAAGCCCACTCGGAAGTCCCAGCCAGGTGAGTTAAGTGTCGCCGACGTGTGGACCTACCTCTCGGTTAGGCCCGCAAGACAGGTGAGTAATGGCGCGGAGCCAAGTTCCCACCTCCCTTCATTTAAAGCGAAGTTAGTTTGCCCTAATCTCAGTTTCCGCGTCCGATAGTTTAAAGCGCATTAAGTAGCTACCGTTTTCGACCAGGAGAAGGCGTATTTAAGCTGTCTGAAGACGCATTTATACCAGTCTATTTATTCCAGAACCGTATGCACCGCCGGTTCGACCGGTTCAAGCACTTTTAGACCAGTTTTTGGAAAGTTTGTTCCGGTTTTGGAAACTTGAGAATAAAATCTAACTTTATATTCACAAAGTTTTGAAATTTGAAATTGTTTCAAAGGTTTAGCAGTAAGGATTAGGTTTAAGCATTTCTTTTCTTCTCTTTAGAAATATATATATATATATATGTATGCTGTAGGTATTATTTCAAGTACAAACAAAAACATTTTCATGCTGTCTAGCATACTAGCGAATCCAAAGTACTCAACTAACTCAATAGGAAATATGATTTTATAATCAAACTTTAAAGAAGGTCTAAACCCCTGCTAATCACGACGTCATCTTATGCAAACTCACCATTCAAGCAATTTCTTCTGATAACCCTAGGTTTAGTATCCTATAGAACCTTGACGAACCCAACGACACCCACACTTATCATCTTTACCATGCTTGATCTCTGAGTTTGATTTGGAGTTGCCTTGCTTCTTATCCGTTGATTCTCTAACTTGTAGTTAACGGAGTTCCGTACGTGCCCCGAGAGGACCCGGCATCACCCCCTCGCCAAGAATAGGAACAGGAACCGGAATTGCCAGGCAAGCTTTCCCACCTTGAACATGTTGAATTCCATATTTGCAAAACTTAAGTATCTTGGTTGCGAACTTTGCATGCTATGTTAACATTAACGTTATTTTATGCTAGAATAGATATGCCTAGTAATTGCATGTGCCATAGGTCTGGAATCCGTCCCTTGTAACCCCAGGTTTATCTAGTCGGTTGTATTTGACCGACAAAATATTAGGGATATAGGCTTTAGCCATGCTTAGACCTATTGTAGTTAAAACTAAGTTTTACCGGTTACGATGAGTTGAGATCAAAACCCTCGGATTGTCTATACATTTCGATGAATCTTTTAAAAGGAAATGTTTTGTCAAAATCCCAAACGAAATGATGGAGGATTTTTGATCCGGGCAAGAATATTAAGGGGTGTTGAAGGATGGTAGAGTAGCCGGTTGCTACTTGAGGTGGTGAGCATGGAATGGTAGGGTAGCCGGTAGCTACCTGAGGTGAAGGGTTGAAACTGGAGTCTTGCTCGAATCGATTAAGGACCGAACCTAAGTGCCGCTGAATCAGTTCACCCACCATATGTCCACATGTCCCTTATGGGAGGGACTTGACTCGGTACCTCGTCTAATGCTAGAGTCTGGAGCCGTGGGAAGTTAGGGTGATGTGCTAGGATGGATTTGGGATTCCTAGAGGATCTTCACGGAACTACGTGGAGATAAAGCTCTCAGTGAGTTCCACGTAGTACGTGTCCATAGGTTCGACACAAAGGTGGAGAGTCCCATTTTTGTCATCCAGAATGCAAAAGTTGGGTTACCCACCTAGCGGGTCCGGCTCTAGTGTGAACACAGGCGAAGGGTCTCGTTGTAATAACCCTGCCAATACACCTTGTGAAAGTGTACCCGTTAGCGCTCGGCAATAAGGGTGACTTACATCTTGTGGGTAAAGCCGTATAACCTCTGCAGAGTGTTAAAAACTATTCGAATAGCCGCGTCCTCGGTCATGGACATGAACTGGCAAGGCCACACACTGGTTAGATTAAGTTTTGTTTATGAAAGCTAGGCAGTGGGATTAAGGACGTGGGCATGATGTGTCCATAGAGTGCAATTAATGCTACTCGGTTGGTAGCTAGGAATTGCTGAAGAAGAGGCTAGTTGCACTGCCCGGGGTAGTGCGAGCGGAAGCCAAAAAGGGTAGGCCTGATAAACTGAGCTATCACGCTGAGGAAAAAGGAATAAGGGAGGTAGCGGAGACTACCTCGTTCGTTGATTGTGACCTTGGGTCATGTTGTTTTCAAAATAGCTTTGACATCTATTATTGTATTTAAGATTAGAACTTACATTTCCGCACAACATGCAACATAGGTAGAGCCTCTCCTTTGAAATATATTCCTTTGCATGGATTATGCCGTTTTATTCTCCTTTGGAAAATGCTCGCGAGTACATTCAACGTACTCACCTGGCTTGTTGATTTGGCCAGACGAAGAAGAAGAGTGGTGCTCTGAGGACGATGTCAGCGACCACGAGGGCTAGGACGTTCTCCCCAGTCAGTTGCCTGTTGGGTAGGCATATTGATGGGTTATTATCTACGCTTTGTTGATATTCCGCTGCTACCTTTATTCAGCCAATCGGCTATGATGTTGAATAATGACCATAAGGGTCTATTTGTAAAATACTCGGTATTGTATGTGAATGTTATCAAGTTCTTGTGTGTACTGACTACTGATCCAAGGACCAGTACAGTAATCATGGGAGGCGTATCCGGCCCTAAAACCGGGTACGCCACACGCTCCCACTCCAACTCCAGCAGTAGCTCCATCCTCTTCGGCACCACTCTCCAATGGTGCCAAACTCGATCTAGCCCTTGCTTCCCTCCTCTAGATTTGGATGGAGAAGCAAGTTGAGCTAGAGAAGACGATAGCAAAACTTGAGCACAATTCAGATGTGTGGCGAAGAGCCTGAAGACCTTCTTAGAAGCAAAAGCTGCACAAGAAGAGAAAGATCTGAGCAAAAGAAGACCACTAGTTCATCCTCCTCCACTAACAGTGAGAGTGACTCTGGACCCGCTAGTTCACCAGCTGAGGCTACCACTCCAGCATCTTGCTCACTTGCACGATATCTTCTCCTCCAGCTCCTTCAGCTCCTGCTCCTGACGCTACCACACCGACTCCTACTCTGACCATCGACACCATGACTCTGACAACAGATGCTTCTACACCAGCTTGTGCGTTGGTCGATGATGCTCCCAAGTTGAGTTTTAGTTCATTTTCTCTCTTTTTGGTGTCTTGATGCCAAAGAGGGAGAAGAGAGTAGTAGGCTAGCTTCTATTGGGTAGAGTGGTTTTGGAAGTTACAAGAACTATTTTTATTGTGTTTCATGATGTCTTGTATACTATATTCTTTTGTGATGATGACATGGATGTTTGTATCGTATGCATTATGATTGTTTCATGCTCATGTATCTTCATACATCTTTTTTCATGATCATTTCTTGTGCATAATAACTTTTGATATATGCTTATCTTGAACACTATGCACATCACGAATTCCAAGATAAAGGGGAGATCTTTCACTTGTGCATTTGCATTAAAAAGAAATATCAAATAATGCACATCTTTAGGAGGAGCTCACTCTATACCTTGGAACCAAAAATAACTTCATATTATTATTTCACCGAATATTCTCATCAATCACCAAAAGGGGGAGACTGGAATTGCATTTGGACCCACTAAGCGGGTTTTGATGATTAATAACAAAATGATTAAGGGATTAATGTGTGTATCAAGATGTTGATCAAGTATTTAATCCCCAAGTCAAGTTGGAACATGTGTTAACGAAACCTAAAAGAATTAAAAAAATACGGTATGAAATCGAGAAGGTTAAGGATCTTTTCTAGTTCTTTAGTAATCTAATGATCACATTGAGTATAGCACAACTGTACTAGGGGGAGCTATACAATAGCATGGAAGGAGATAACTTGTTAAATGCTCAAAAGTATTCATTTTAATAGTCTTTGGAGAACTCTCTACACCAAACTCTAGTGTTCGTCCAGAATGTCCGGACCAGTCGGCCGGAATGTCTGAATATGTGTAAGAGCAAGTTTCAGCGCACTAAATATTGACCCGAACCCTCCGAGTGAGGCTCGTTTGGTGTATCCGGAACCTTTTAAAGCTTCTATCTAGTTGAGTTCCTATTATCTCGATCTTCCGAGTGAAGTCTATCCAGACACTTTGAGTGAAGACGAAGCTTCTGTCCATAGCTTGTTTTTCACCCAGACCTTTCGAGTGAAGGTCATCCAAACTGTCCGAAGTGAGAGTAGTTTTTTCAAGAGTGCATCATGTTGTCCGAAACATCCGAGTGAGGTTTGCTCGGACACTCCAAGTGATGAAAAAGCTTTTGTACTAAAGCTCTAGCTTCATCCGAACCTTCTGAGGGATGTTCATTCGGAACCTCCGAGGACTTAGCCTCTATCCCAATGCTTTCTTTTGTCTAGAGCTTCGTGGTTCGGCACCTCTAAGGGAACCAAGTTGGCTCCATTTTTTGCCTATCTAGAACCTCTTAGTGAGGATCTCCTAGAACCTCTGAGTCAATTTATGTTTTAGGACAAAGGGGTTGATTTTGTTTGGACCATTTGGGTGTCATCGGTCCAGACCCTTCGAGTCTTGGATTTTCTTGAGATTTTGAACTGTCCGATATGTCCAAGCTGCACCTTCCGAGCAACATTTTTTCCCAAACTAGCCATTGTGTTCGAACCACAGAACCTCCAAGCGAGGTTGTCTGGAACCTCCGGGTGAGGTTTCTTTGCAAGTAACAGCTAGATTTTTAGGGCAGTCTATATAAGCCACAATCGTCCCTAGGTGGAGGCAACCTTTTGCGTTGCAAATCTTGAGTTGCACACTTGCCCTCCTCTCTCTTGCCTTCTTGTGAGAATTTTTGAGATGGATAAATCTTGAGGATTTGGATAGAATTTTCATTGAGCATCCAAGTAAGGGATCACCTCCAAGCCAAGACCAAGTTCCTATTACTCTTAGAGGTTGGCGCCTCCTAGATGGTTAGGCATCGTTTGGAAGTCTTCAAGTTGTGAAGAAGCCGAGAAGTTTGTGAATGTTGGAGTTCACCTACCATAAGCTAAAGAATTAGCACAAGAGAAGGGAATTTTTGTATTGGCAAATTTCTTGAGGAAAGAGCACGATTCATGTCGGCTTCGATCATTAGATCAAACTTTCTCATGGAGACGTAGAGCCTCACAAAAAGTTCAAACTTCGACAACAAATCATGTGTCTCCTATGTGGTTGTTTCCTTACACTTCTTTATACTTGTTTCCTTATTTTTTTATTAATAGCATGGTAGGTTTTGTTTAATGCTGTAGAATTACTTGTGTAGAATTTAACTTTGAAATTAGTTTTATTAATCTTCTATTCACTCATGTCTAATGATCAGTGTAAAATATAGAGGTTTTTGTCGAAGTTCTCCTCAGGGATCAAAGTAGCAATGATTAGACAAATTCAAGCTGCTAAACCTCACAGAACGGGTTCGATACGAAAAGAGAGATCAAAGAAACAAATGCTTAATATGACAAAATTGAAAATAAACTACTTTGTTTTTGGGATTTTTCAGTTTTGAGTTCTAAAGTAAATAAAAGACTTCTACTGAACAAAGCTAACACAATTCTCAGAGTTGTGATCTTAAACACATAAGCAAAGGATCTAGACAGGGAAGAAGCAATTTAACAAGACTGGGAAATAGATCTGATTACAACTCTAAAAATAGAGAAGACAGTGAAGAGTTCTGCTATATTTTGGTGATTTTTGTTTTAGAGATGAACTAGCAACATAAACACAGAAACAAAATCACTGAACATTTGTCACATATACTAAAACATTACAGATCTGACAATAGAAATACAAACTCGCATGCACATGATTCATTATCCAAATTTCTTACACACAAGGACACACCAACAGAGGAATGATTAACTCTTGTTCTTTAGTTTACAGATCACAACAAGACAAGGAAGAGATGTGGATAAACTTTGTCACCAAAAGCTTGAGCAAGAGACTTGGGTGTTGTTGTCGCAGCTCTAAGACTGAGAAGATGCAGAACTTCAGCAGATTGTCCTTGACGGTCAAGGCAGGCGATTAGGTCTGCTCTCTGCAAGCTCCATCTCTCCCTCTTTTCCTCTCCTTGCTCTCCTTATTGGATCCTAAGCCAACCACCCCCCACTGTGAAGAAGAGGTGCAGTAGTATATAAAGGAAGGTAGGATAGGTGGCATGTGTGGTGTGGCAGGTGGTCATGCAATTTGCGTGATCATGCCTTTTTACTTTTTAAGTCCTTGTAATCTTTTCTTCAATACACAAGATGATCCCTCTTTTCTCCACTTTTCACCTTGTAAAGGCTGTACATTGATCAGTTCAGTACTGAAACCGCTGTAGATGTCATGAATTTGCATTTTCACTTTTGTTAGAGTATGAGAAGGGAACTTTTGCTTATGAGTTTGGCTTGATCTCATCACTTTCCCTTTTCCTTCTTGCTCCTTTTCTTTACTTTTCTTCACTGATCAACCCAGCCAAAGAGATGAAAAGGGTAGGTGTGCAGTCCAGCTTGCAAAGATGGTTGTAGTGCCTTTTCGCACTTTTCTTCACAAGTAAACAGCAAGCTGTAATTGCTCATTTAGGTAATTTCCAATACTTTAACATACTTTCTGCGTTCAAACTGACGATTAAATGATGCTTAAACATCAGAATTAGCATTGCAAAATGTTATGAATAAACTATTGATCATCTAGTCAATAGTCTAGATCCTTTCAGCTGCACCTACCACCCATCCTTCCTTGTCTTCAGTGCCTCGTTGCCATCGGTTCTGCCATCCACACAGATCCCCTTTGAGCTCATTGTCAACCTAGCCATGCCGCTGCCCGCAACACTCCCCCATCTCGCGGCCTAAGTGATGACCTACTGCCATGCCTCAACCGACGAGGTGGCAGTGCCTGGAGATGGTGTAGCCGGAGATGAAGGCATGGAGGGTGTATAAATTTTGTCCTTCTTCGCATAAAAATAGTAACACGAGGTCAAAATACATTTGGAACTTGAGTTTATATGTTAGTTGTCTTCTCCCTCAGCTAACAAGGAGTGACTAAATTCAATCTCGTGCACTCTTGCCCTACATATGCTGCAATTAGGCCCTCTCCCTCAACACATGAATTTTGGAGCAAAAATCAAAATGAAGTGAATTTCGACTAAAATTCCAACATTTTTCAGTTTATGTTGTATGGCCACTCGTTATTTCTTTCTTCTGCTTTGGAGATCACAACCTTCTTTACAATTTTTTAAAAAAGCAACGTTCTTTACTTTTGGTGTCTACGGATACGCTCACACGCAAACAAAACACCAGGAAGGTGCTTCCACAACCAGAAAGAACAGAACAAGCACCCCGTGCGATGGAACCCCTAGGTGGAGCGCGGAGGAGGCCTCCCATGGCCGCGCCCGCGCCCACGCCGCCTCCACTCCTCCCCCTCCTGTTCCTCCTCATGCTCACCTTATCCTCCTGTGGCGCAGCTGCCGCTTCCGGGGCACCGGTCGGAGAGGATTACGTCCGGCCGCCGGCCCGAAGCTGCGGCGGCCACCGCAAGGCCCTCCTCGGCCTCTTCCCCTGGAGCAAGAAGAAGGCGTCCTCTTCCGCTTCCAATCCCCAGCAGGTGACCTCTCTTGGCTGTTTTCTGGCCAATCTTTGTGCCCGATTTTTCTTGAATTGGTCAATCCGAACGGGATTAGTGACGTTATTGGAATCCAATAAATGACCGTGTCTTGATTGGACAACAAGCGAGCGGCTAGATTTTTTCATGGTTAGTTCTTCGTTTAGTAGTGCTCAGTTAAATCGACGTATGTTGTTGTTCCTGGCCATGTCTTGGTAACCACTTCCTGATTAAGTATAGTTTTGGCTCAAATTCAAGCAGGATCGAGTTGACTTGTTGTATGGTGAATTAATTTAGCTATGTTTAGGTTGCCAGAAATAGTATTAAACTACCGATGTCTTATTAGGGGCCTAGTTGTCCTATCTGGTTCTACAACTTGCTGGATGTTCATTTACTTGCTCTAGTCTATAATTGTTTGGTGAGTGAGTTCATCTGCTCTTTATTGAGCATGTTCAAGATGTGTTAAGTGGAGATATTTTAACATAATCATTCATTATTTTGTAACACATCTTAGTTTCTTACTGCCTCATTACTGATTAGAGTGATCTATAAATTAGAATGATTTGTCACTTTGCCGTGTATGATCAGTTGGACTCAAACTGTTAGGTTTCCATAATGGCAAATGTTGTTCCCTTGTCTGCCAGTCAAAAGAAACTAGTATCTGATGCTATACAGTGTTAGTCTGTTAGATGATAGAAATCTTTATTGGTTAATTTAATCTACGCCTGTTCCACACAGATTTGTTAGTTTTGTTTAACGTATTCCATTTTGTGAGGGATATCCTAGCTTTTTTTCCTGATTACCAGGCTAATCTTAATCTTTGCGTTGAAAGAAGAGCCTCAGAATTTGGGGTTTGAGGAAGTGATATGCAGGGTTTTCAGTTCTCGTTTTGGGGCCGAAAACCGGAATCTGTCTAGTTCCGAAACCATCCGGCTTTCAGCCTGAAACCCTCTTATGTCTTTCAAATTTCAAACTCTGTTTGGAATCTAACTAGCAAATTATAATGTCTATATTTAGCAAGCTGGACTTTGTGTGTGTGTGTGTGTGCATCTATGGCTGTGAACTCGGGCTTTGGAAATGGAAAACCATCTGGAACCGCCTTGTTCTGGTTTCTTGGTGGTTTCACGTTGGTTTTCCGTACCATGGTGTGCTTTCCTTGAATCCGTTTGATCTCAGAAGTTCAAAGTTTTATGTAGCAGATCCTGCGTGTAATCCTTGAGTACTTACCAAGTCCCCATTCATATTTTTGGTGTCGACACCTTTTTGTTAACAGATAAGTTCATCAACCACTTGAGTGTATGTAACAATATGTTTTACAGGTACACATTTCACTAGCTGGAGAGAAGCACATGAGAATTACGTGGGTCACAGATGATAACTCTGTCCCTTCAGTTGTGGGCTATGGAACTAAAACCGGCACATACACATCCACTTCTCAAGGAGAAAGCACATCCTACAGCTACTTATTGTATAGCTCGGGAAAGATCCACCATGTTGTGATTGGACCGCTCGCAGACAATACGATATACTACTACCAGTGCGGAGGACAAGGTCCAGAATTCCAACTTAAGACACCTCCCTCTCAATTTCCATTGTCATTGGCTGTTGTAGGTGATCTTGGGCAGACCAGTTGGACAACGTCAACACTGAACCACATTAAGCAATGTGAACATGATATGCTTTTACTTCCTGGTGATCTTTCTTATGCTGATTATATGCAACATTTGTGGGATTCCTTTGGTACGTTGGTGGAGCCACTTGCTAGCACTCACCCCTGGATGGTGACACAAGGCAACCATGAGAAGGAGATAATACCATTTTTGAAGTCTGGATTTCAATCATATAATGCACGATGGAAGATGCCTTATGAAGAGAGTGGATCCACATCAAATTTGTACTACTCTTTTGAAGTTGCAGGGGTGCATGTTATAATGCTAGGTTCTTATACAGATTTTGATGAGAGTTCAGATCAGTATGCCTGGCTTAAGGTTCATAACTTCATAATCCTTATCTCCATGTCATATTGCATACCTTCCAAAGAAAATGTCATATTGCATTGCAACTGCTGCTAGTTTCTAACTGAGCATCACTCGTGAATAAGAAGGGATATTCTCCTCTAGGATTAAAGTATTTCTCTAATAGTACTTTTGATAGAAAGGTAGAGTAACCATTCGTAGTTGCACCCAGACTCAAAACTTTCCCAAATTGTCTATAACTATTAGTTAATTTCTGGCTGGTATATACTTTTGTCTTTACCTTAAAGAGGATATGTTTAACTTAAAAGTTAAAACCCACCCTAGTCATTTGTGCTGATAGCAGATCACCTTTTCTGTGGACTACCTTCCTTTCTTTTCAGGCTGATCTTGCTAAGGTAGATAGAAAGAGGACGCCTTGGCTCATCGTGTTGTTGCATGCACCATGGTATAATAGCAATTGGGCCCATCAGGGTGAAGGTGACAGTATGATGACTGCCATGGAGCCTTTGCTCTATGCTGCTCATGTGGATATTGTAATCGCAGGACATGTGCATGCCTATGAACGTGCGGTATGATCCCTCGCAGATCCCTTAATAGCCCCATTGTTCAAATTTGAGCCTCTGACCTTTTAGCTCATGTTGTAAAATTTTATATGATCGTTTCTCTGTTTGTACAGGAGCGAGTCTACAAAGGTGGACTTGATCCATGTGGTGCTGTTCACATAACTATCGGGGATGGTGGAAACCGGGAAGGCTTGGCCCACAGGTACCATGCTCCTACCCTCGTGGTTAATGCCTCTGAATTGTAATCACTTTGGTCTCACTATATATATGCATCTTGGTATCTTCAGGTACCATAATCCTAAACCAGCGTGGTCGGTCTTCCGAGAAGCAAGCTTCGGGCATGGTGAGCTAAAGATCGTTAACTCCACGCATGCTCATTGGACTTGGCACAGGAATGATGATGAAGAACCAGTGAGAACAGATGATGCATGGATAAATTCGCTGGCTGGTTCACGGTGCATCCAGGACAGTAGCCGTGAGTTCAGGAAAATTCTGATGTCTCCTTGAGAAAGACTACACAATCATACAGTTCAATAACAGTCCGAGAAGTGCTTGTCATGTACTGTATATATGTAGACTGTTTGCTAGACGACAATCTGGTAAGCTTTTTACTGTATATTGTATACTGGTTAATCAAAAGATACAGTTGCTTGTATGTAACTATTCTGTATACTGCAATTCTGTAGCCGAGTGACGTTTTTCAGTAATGCGTGCATACCATATTTACCTGAATGAAAGCAATGATATGCATATATGGCTTAATTGATTCGCTAATATGTTTGTGAAAATTGAAATGATATTTATCCGAGGCCAGAATTCATGCAAGACTCGATATACGAACGTAACTGAAATGGTATGAAATTGTATCCTAGTTGGGACGGCTTTAAAGCACGATACACGATAATAATATAGCGTTTGCACCAAAGTTTGACGGTATGGAATGGAATATAGGCAAGATATTGATACGGCTATGCCTGCCCTAGCTACTGCTGCTGCACCATGTGTAAATATCAGGGACCAGTATACATGTCAAGTTACATGAGGCTTAGAGCAACTCTAGCAGCTCATCTATCCCATCCGCCATAGCTAAAATAGCTAGCGCTGAGCAAAAATAGGCCTCCAACCCGGTTGGTCCCGGTTGGTCCCGACGCCATATTTGGCGTGTGCTCAATCTAGGCAACAGCTCCGTCTCGGACCCTTCCCTCTCGCCAAGCCCTCTATCTGCACCGCCGCCTCGACGACGTGAGTTCCGTCCCGCTCCGCCGTGCACTGCTCCCTCCCGCTTTCCGCCCCGCCGGCCACCACTGGTCCGCCTCCTGCCGCTGCCACTGCTCCAGCATCGCCAGCCAGCCGCCACCAGGCCGCTGCCACACGCTGCCTCCCGCAGCCCAGACTTCGCCCCGCCTCCCGCGGCCCACCCAGATCTGGGAGTGGCGGAGTAGCCCAAGCTGCTCCAGATCTGGGAGCGGCAGCACCGGTGAGGGGAGGGGAGGGAGGTCGTGCCGGTGAGGGAGGGGAGGGGGACGGAGGTCGCGTCCGTGAGGGAGGGGGACGGAGGTCGCGCTGGTGAGGGAGGGGAGGAGAGGGAGGTCGCTGGTGGAGGGTGGCGGGGGGTGGCCGTAGAAGGGGATCGGCCGGCGGTAGAAGAAGGCCTCGGTGGTGTGTTTGAGAGAGAAGGTAGAGAATATGAGATATGGGGGAGGATTTGAGGGTTATTGAGGGATTAATAAGAGAGGGCTGATTTGGGGTGGGAGAGTTAAGGCTGATTTGGGGTTGATTTAAGGCTAATTTGAGACTGATTTGGGACTGATTATAGCAAATAGAAATATATTGTAATTATAGGATATTATTAAAATATAGAAAAAAAAATGAAGAGTAAAACATGGATGTTCTGTTAAAGTGGTGGGATAATATGGAGAAGAATATTGATGGATGGCAATCCATATAAGGATATGGAGGGTGAGTTTTAGCTAATCTGCTGGAGTTATTCTTAGACAGAAGATTCGGTTTAAATTTTGTTATTCCTGTGAGGTTAATGAAAAACCCAAAAAAGGCTCCTGTCGGGAGCGACCAAATACCGTGTGTGTTTCTAGGCTTTTTCATCTAGGATTTGTGTGTGTTGGCGCAAGCTAAGAGGCAATTGTTACTGGAAATTGTCCACAAGACCTATACAGTTCATCCTCGCCGATTGCGGGTGATTTCGTTTGATACCGGGCTGGGAGTCTTTTGCGGTTCTACTGCTACAACATCTGTTGCACTAGGTTCCGTCAGGTTACATCTCCTATCTGATTTAATTGCTGCAAGGAGAGATCAATTATATTCCTTTTGTCTGCTTGCTGCGAGTTGGAAAGTTGCAGTATACTTGCTAATTGCTAGTGCCGTTGCTAGTTGTTGGACGCGAGAAAAATCAATCAGCTAATTATTTGCTTCGACACATAATTATCAGATATTGTTGGTGGTTACATAGCAATGCAGGATTGTGGGCATGACAGTTCGTAGACCACCCCAAGAGAAGGTCATTCCTGTAAACAACTCACTCTTTAGCAGATTTATAATTTGCCACTAAAAAATTTGACGCCTGAGAAATTGCAACTCGATGTTTCACCAGTTCATGGGTCCTGACTCCTGAGGCTACGTGCTAGTGAGACAATGCAATGGGAAACCCGGAAGTGAGTCTTGCCGTGGCATTTCGTCGATCGTTTTTTACACTAATTGTAAGAAACTTCGCCTTCGTAGCAAAGAAACAGGAACAGCACAATGCAGCATTGCACGTAACATGCATCATCATCCTATTCAGAGTTACAATATACATGCCAGCTCGGTGGTAATAGGAGAAAAGAGTTACATCGACAACAAGCTTGATAATATGCTCCGTCCTTACAGTTCCGAAAGTGGTGGCAAAACAAAAACACCACTGGAGTATACTGGCCAATTAAATCGCTCAGTATGAAATAATGACATAGAAAACATCTGGACTGAAAATGCATCCAGAAGTCATAAAAAAAATTAGACGACAAAACAGGTAGGAGCCATATTATGACTTCGGTTTTTGTTTCCAATTCTCATCCTTGCATCGCCGCTGATCAGCAATCATTGACTCGAAAACTTCCAGGACATCATCCAATCCCTTTGCATCCTCTCCAAGTTTCTTCATGGCGACAACTATGCTCTCAATGGTAGACAGGCACCCAGCCTTTGGCTCATGCCTCACCTCACTATACAAACTAACCCTATCGGATTCTAGCTTCACATGTGGCAGAAGTTGCAGCCATGGATTCTCATGGTACATCCGTTGCGCCTTTGCCCATGTGCCATCTAACACGATCAAATGTTCTACCTGACAATCTGAAGCATCAAGGCTGATTGCACGCTGGCATGGAAATAGCAGAGCTGACTGTGGCGGTATGGTGATGGAGAATTCCTCAAACTCCAACACTTCCCCTGTAAGTTTTGACTTCTTCTTTTGTATTTTCGTGACAGTAAAACCATTCGAGACAGCTCCTTGACCAAGTGGACCTCTTGATAACCATCTGATTTTGGGCTTCACGCCGCGCTCAATGTCAACCCTGAGCTCCTTCTCTGTATAAGCAATATAGCACTTGTCCATGTTTTCCACAGTCCAACCTTGCCCAATAGCAGCACCAACTTCAACATTTTCATTGCATATACCATTTACCTTATTTGTCACCCCAGTCACAATTTTGTGTTGGTCTTCACCGTTAACAACAGAGTTTCCCAACTGATTTGCTGCCGAGACTGGCCTTTCATAATCTCCATGGTGTCCATCTCTTTTCATCTTCTCGAGTCTAGAACATTCATCAACGTTAGAGCCACATTCAACACGGCCAACCTCTCCACCCAAATCACAGAAAACCCCATTGCCTATTTCCACAATATCTAATCCTTCAGCACCAACTGGCCTAGAACTAGCAATATTGGCATCTTCCTCACCCAAATCACAACAAGGATTGATCCCCATCTTTTCAGAATCACTGGACACTGCGACATGCAATCTTTCACCTTCACATCGCCCGAAACCATCGCCATTCTGTATGTCAACCTGCCCAGGGCCATCGGAATGATCATGGTTTCCAACATGGGCGGCGCCAAGATCGGTTCTTCCGCCTCCAAGATCCGAGGCCGTGGCACCGTCGAGCGTCCTGAGGAGGAAGCTGGCGCGGTGGTTGACGTCGGTTACCTGGGTGACGGCGAGGTTGCGGAGGCCGAGGCGGGCGACACGGATGGAGCTGAGCGGGTGCTGGACCTCCATGGCGTGCTGCAGCACGGTGACGCCGACGGTGGTGTCGAGCGGCGGGCCGCGGAGGCGGCCGCAGAGGCAGACGCGGAGGGGCTTCGTGCAGACACCGCACATGGGGCGGCGCTGTCCGGGCTCCCGGCGGTGCGGGTCGCCCTGGCTCTGGCTCTCGCTCGCCGCCATGAGTGGCGAGGAAGGGACTGCTGCTGGATTGGGGATGGCGGCTGTCTCGAGGTTTGGGAGCCTAGGGTTTTGGGAGAGGAACTTTTTACGGAGGGGTTTTGGATGGAGAAAAATGGAAGGTTTTTGGGAGTCTCTTTGGATTGGAGGAGTTCCAAACGAATTCCAAATGATCGGCATTCTTGTACTAAAAGTTAGCTCTCAGCAAAGCTCGCTGCTGCAAATGAGTGGATGCGACCCATGGGGAGGCGACAAGAAGATTTTTTTCTCACCCTCACACGTTTGGGGCATCCATCTAGTCAGTGGCGAAGCCAGAAGTTCATAGAGCCCAGGGCTAAAAACTAACCGCTGGGTCGCTGTTGTGCTTTCTGGGCCGTTTTGGTGCGTTGGACTGAAGACGGAAGGGGAAGGCTGAGTAAGTGGCACCCCGGACTGGGCCGAAATATGCACAAATATTAGGCAGGAATTTTTTCCAAGCCCCGGGCTATAGCCCGGGTAGCCTGGGACCTAGATCCGCCCCTGCATCTAGTGGGTCCATTTGTCGGTGACTCGAAAGTAAAAAAAGTGGTGCTCAGTTAGAATAAGCAAATGAGAATGCTAATCACCAATTTTATGTGTTCCAAAACACCTCGTCCAACAAATTGTCTTTGCTTTTCGATCATATATTTTGCTCATACACTATTTCTTATTCCTTTTTTTTCTTCACATTCATATGTTTTGCACTAGTTTGCTCCAAACACAGTAGTAGTTCATGAGTGTACATTGTTCTTTCGAAGAATATTCTCTGCTTGGTCTTATTGAGCGAACTTCTCTCGTTCATCCGATCGATGTAGACACGGCTAAGATTGAAGCGAGAGTGCGTCGTCTTCAATGATGGGAAAAGACGGGAGGAGGAAGAAAGGGGAGGAGAACAAGATGAAGAGGGTGCTAACCTACGAATCGGCAATGGTAACCCTTGGTTTCAACCTGTCACCAGACGGGTTCACCGATGCCCTCCAGGTTTAGGGAGATGACCGTCCAGGGGTGCCAGATTGTCAGTGACAACGGATCGATGTGCAGGAGCCACGCCAGCCGCAGGTGGCATGGTGGCTCGATGGTAGCAGATCTCCAATAGTGATGGCAGTACTGGCGGTGGAGCAGGAGGAGAAGGCGCCGATAGTGAAGCAGGGGACACGCAGGAGAAGGTTGTGCTATTACAGTGGAACTAGGGAGAGCAGAAGGAGGCGGGGCGGTGACGATAGAGCTAGATGGGAAGGAAGAGGCCGCACGAGATGAGAAAGGAAATGTTGCCTCTTGAGACTATTGGGTGCACAATCATCAGACAACAAAGTCCATGTTCTTTCCACTTCCTTAGAACAAAACATCTAAAACATTGTTCCGTCCATTTCTCTAGAGCGTGCTTCTAGTTGAAAGTTGGAATTTTGTTCTAAGTTGACAGTTAATTTTGGATGAATTTTTTTGAATTGGAAGTTGAAGTTCTAACATGATAATTGCTTGAGCCTTGAAGAAAGAGCTACAAAATCAACCCACAAACAAGAAAAATGTTGAATAAATTGCATTTTCCACCACGAGATAATGTAACTCTTGCACAAAATCACAAGGTCTCTATCCTTTATCAGCTCCCATTTATACATCAGAAATACACCCTCATCACAAATGTAGGTCGCCGTGGGTGCGTACAGTTAATTTTTTAAAATTTTGACCGCTAATAAGTGTAAAATACATCGATACACTTTATGAAAATAATATCATTAGATTTGTCTTGTAATTTTTTTTATTCTATGCATTTCTTACTATTTTTATAACTTATTATCGATAAAAATTATAGTTAAAATTTTGTATTAGAGACTGTAAAAAATCAAAAATGATTTATATTTGTGATTAGAGAAAGTATCGACAAAACTCCGAGTCTAAATACGGATCCCATATGACAAGTTGTATATGCTTTAGTCCTGTTTGTTTATTTACATTAGAGCGGACTTTGTCATCTGGATGCACGCACCTGGCTATTTAAAAATAAAATAAAATACACACGCGCAAGTATTTAAAAGTCTTAAAAAGTTCATGTATACATATTGTTGGATGGAGCGTGAACCTATAAATTTGTTTATAGAAAAAAGGAGGAGATGAGTGTCTAAAACAAAAACAATTTGTCTTTTTTTTGCAGCACCCAAATGCACATATTATTGGCCAAATTTACACGTTATCAAGTAACGTACATCCATGAAGGTTTAATAGTTGGGGCACCTGTAATTTGCGGGTGACTGTGCCCACGGTCAATTTCCGACAGTTACATTATAACTAACTTTCAACTTACGAAATTTCAGCTTTCAACTTCTGACAGTTTTACTGTAGATGTACTGTAGCGTACTGTAGTGGTACTGTAGCAGTCGGAATTGACCGCTGGGAGCGGTCGACTGCGGAGTATGATTTGCGTAATAGTTGTAGGTTGCTAACTCACCCGATAGCACGGGCACAACCGCACAGGGAGGCCCTTAACATTTTCCTACATTCTACCTTTTAAACTACAAGTACTACCAACTTATCTCATTGGCAAAACATGTCACCCGGTGGCGAAGAGCACCTCCACGTCCTCCAGACTCCGGCCCCTCGTCTCCGGTAAGCACATGTACACAAACACGAACGCCGCCACGGCAAAGCCGGCATAGAGGTAGAACACGCCGCCCATACTGATGGCTTGATACAGAGATAGAAACATCATGGACACAACCCCGCTCATGGTGCGGTTTACGATAGTGCCGAGACCGACGCCCTGTCCGCACAGCCGCAGCGGCAGGATCTCCGAGCTGTACACCCACGCCAGAGGCCCCATCCCCAGCGAGAAGGCGCCATCATGGACCATGGCGATGAAGACGAAGCTGGTCTTGGCCACGCCGACGAGGATGGTGACGCGCGGATCACGGTGTTCGACGTAACGCCTGCTTTCTCCAGTTCCCGGGGATTGTAAAGCACGACGGCCTCTGTACCGGTGGCATGCTGGAAGAACTGGAGCGCGAGCACGACGGCGAGGACCCATCGGACGCCGGCCTTCGTGGCCAGCTCCGTCCACGCGGTGCTGCTTCTTTCGCCGCCGCCCCTGTCAGAGAACGAGCTTGATCTCGAGGAGGCACTGCTCAGCCTCCGGGAGGGTGTTCGAGGTGCGGTCAAGGACTAACTTAGCCTCGGCGAGCCGGCCCTTCCATGGCGAGCCACCGCGGAGACTCCGGCATGGCGAGCACTCCAGCAGCCAGGAACACGGTCGGCACCACGCCGGGGCGAACATGAGGCGCCAACCGAGGCGCACTGCGAGCCCCGAGAAGGCGAAGTTGGAGACGTAGCTGAGCAGAATACCGGAGTTGATGAAGATCTAATGTAACAGCCAAGAACGGAAGAAATTAATCATCAGAACGTAGGAGCAGATTCATTCTACAGCCGGAGTGAAGTGTCAAAGGACGAATTAATTACCTCGGGTAAGGAGCTGAGGAGGCCGCGTGACGACGCCGGCTCGATCTCAGCAGCTAGACCGGGGCGATGACGAGGGCGTACCCGACCCCGATGCCGGCGATGCTGCGGCCGACCATGAGACCGGTGTGACCACCTGCCAGGGCCATGACGAGGGGTCCAACGAGGAAGATGGCGTTGGTGACCGCGATGGTGAGCCGCCGACCGAGGACGTCGGACATCCCATCCTGCCAGCAACGCGCGGCGAGCGAGAGGATGTTGATGGCGCCGGAAAGGACCTTGATCTGCGCATCGCTGATCCCCATGTAGTTTTGGATGAAGATCTGCGCGCGCCGCTCATCACCGAGACGTCTGAAGACATCAAGATTTGGTGACCATTTTCAGTACTCGAAAAATGAGGTCATGTTGGAGGGAGCTAATGGACATACTGTATCCCATGAGCACGGAGGTCATGGACGCGAGCACGGCGCAGAAGAAGGGGTACTTGTTGTTGCGACGCGGCCGCGGCGAAGCCGCTGCTGGCGACGTGCTGCTGCTCCATGCCAGCACTGCTTCTTGATCAGATAATTTCGTGGTATTCAACTTCGTATCTTTCTTCAGAGCTAGTCGCATACTCCCATCGCGCAGTTGAATGCTGTTTAGCCTAGAAAAAGATCAACAGATTCCTTGAGATATATATGGACTTGACGACTTGCGTTAACTGCAGATGTCGGTATCAGATTATCAGCGTGGAGGTGACTGCACATAGGTTCTCTGCCGTGCGGTTTATCTGTTCTTGCAGGCCCCAATAGAGAGTGAATGTTTTCGACCGTCAGTCAGATGACAAGTCAATTCACAGATTATGTTGTTTGCACGGCTATGTCCAACAGTTATGTTGTTTTCACGGCTAATAGCTACTGAGTTGTTACATGGAAAGCCAAGCATCCTTTTCTGTAGTCATGTGCAGTGTGTTTTGTAGCTTGTGCTGTTTGTGCCCTTGAGCAGAAAATAATCCTATTAGACCAGGTCTTTCTTCTCATCAAGCTAGACCCATTTATAGAGCGCCACCTGTCCAATCTCAAAGCATTTAGTTGTCTTCTTCCTTAAAGCTATCATTCCTTAATCCATCGTGTCGAAATATCTTTCATTGGCGAGGACTTACACCAAAGCCACCTCCGGCGAGGCTTTTCTTTTGGCCCTATCCGTCACATTCCCGATGGACAATTTTGATGCAAGCCTATTACTCTGGTGAGGACATACGCTACATATCAACGGTGAGGGCCCATAGTAAGCTCAACGGAAGCTCAGAGTTGATGTCCTCTGTGGTGAGAAAGCCGTTGATGTAGTCAATTTTCGGAGGAGTGAAGTTGTTGATGCAGTCAATCTTCGGAGTTATGTAGTGAAGGAGAAGAATTTGGAGATTCAGAGCAATCAAATTGGGGATTGATGGGGCTCACCGGACGCGAGAACGATAGTGGTGTCCGCGGGCTTGGCGCAGCTTGGGTTTGGAACAGGGAAGGAGACTAAAAGAAGCCAAGGAGTTGTGTTTGATTTCTCCCTAGAGACGGTGGCAGCTTCTCCTGCATGTTTTCTATTAAACAGGAACAACTTGCACGGCAGCATGCGACAGCTATATCAAGACTATGAGGTGGCACGGTGACATCTGGTGAGGTTGCAGGAGGTGGCTTTGGTCTAGGTTCTCACCGGTGAAAGATAAGAGTAGATGGATTAGGGGAGGGTGGGTTTAAGAAAGAAGAAGACCAGTAAATGCTTTGAGATTGGTGTGGACAGGTGCATCTCGTAACAGTGGTCTAATATGATGTAAAGAAAGACCTGGTCTTATAAGATTATTGCCCCCCTTGATCCATCATGAGCAAATCTTCGTCTTGTGGTTTGGCACCACGTGGTTTAACATTTGGTACTGATTAGTAAAAATCTAGTAAAGATAAGCAACCAAGTATGTTCCAACATGCCGATAGCAACTCTGTGGCCACACCATGTCACTCACCTCCATTTTTCCCTTTTCTTTTTTTCACTCACTTCGAGTTTTAGTCTAGATGAGATTAAAGAGGCTGTTTTTCAAATGAAGCACAACAAAAATTGGGATCTAGTGAGTAATGATTTGCCTTTTCTATTTCATGAGTTTCATCGGGTAGGTTGGATATTTCTAGATTAAACTATGGTATTCTTAATTACCTTATTGCCTAAGAGTTAGGGTGCTGATAGAATTCAATTCTATAGACCCATTTTTCTTCTTCTTGTTTCGTTCGAAATTTTCACTAAAATAGTTAACAATAGGACCACTAGAATTGCTGATATTGTGTCCTCTATTTAGACTACTTTTATTAGGGGTAGATTTATTCTTGATGGTGTGGTGTTGCTACATGAAACTTTGCATGATATTCATAAATATTAAGTAGATGCTATTATGTTTAAGGTTGACTTTGAAAAAGTATATGATAAGATTAATTGGCCCTTCTTGCAAAATGTGCTAGTAATAAAAGGTTATTCAAAGAACTATGTGCAATGGGTACCGTTAGAGGTGGTAATGTGGCTATAAGGCCCCTCCCAATGCTCCAACTTGAACAGGTGCTAAGACATGCCACATAGGCAAGAAGATGATGTGGCGGGGTAATTAAGAAGGAGAGAGATAGTTTTGGTGTCTCTAGGAAGAAATGATGCTAAACGCGCGGACCTATGCAAAACGTCTATGTGGCATCTATGTATTGGGGAGTTTAGTTGCTAAACAATTAAATGAAGGAAGCTTAGCTATAAAAAGCTAAGCACCTATGCATTGGGGAGTTTAGTTGCTAAGCCCTTTCATGCACTTAGCACCTCATCTAAGCACCTGTGCATTGTGAGAGGCCTACTGGTGAATGATCAGATAAGACCTTATTTTAAAACTAGGAAGGTGCTGAGACAAGGTGATCCCTTGTCATGTAATTTGTTCAATATAGCGGTTGATGCATTAACCATTCTAGTTCAAAGGGCACAAAAGGCTGGTCTTATTATGGGATTAGTTACTGGTTTAGTAGAAGGGGGACCGGTCATGTTACAGTATGCATATGATATCATTTTCATGCTTGAAAATGACTTGGAGACAGCTAGAAATTTAAAACTTATTTGTGTGTTTCTGAGCATTTTTCTTGTTGGAAAATTAATTTTTATAAGAATGAGTTGTATTGCTTCGGTGGGGCCAAAAATGAGAAGTCAAGAGTACGCTTCCATCTTATCTTGTGTAGAGCGTCATTTCCTTTTAAATATTTGGGGATTCCTTTGCATAATAGAAAACTTAGGAACATTGATTGGAAAAAGACCGAAGAAAAAGTAGAGAAGAAATTAAGTACCTGTCAAGGTAAGTTTATATCTTATGGAGGTAGATTAGTGCTGCTTAGATCTTGCTTGAGTAATGTATCTTTTTATATGATGTCTATGTATGAAATACCTCAACGTCCAAGTAAAAGAATAGATTTCTTTAAGAAAAAATTGTTGTGCCAGGAAGAGCAAGGTGTTAAGAAATATCATCTTGTTAATTGGCAAGTTGTTTGTCAACCTAAGGATGGGGGATGGACCCTTCGGTGCTAACGTAAAGCCCGATTGCATGATCATGGTACATCGACAATGAATCCAGAAACCATTTTGATCTTTGTTCCAATTCGACCAATCATATTGATCTTCGCGTGCAGCAACTGGTTTTACGTTTCACGATCTGCCCCGATGGCGGATACCAACTGTCAGGGCTATGTAGTGTCATGACTTAGTAGCATGTTCATGGAAACCAGACCATTAATCCATCTACGAAACACCATGTACAATCGATCACATCGACCAATACAAAACTGATCTACATATCACCATATGCATGTAACCTGAATCTAAAACTCAACAGCATAGGCTCTGCTACGAGTAGGCTATAGTAGCGTAAAATAAAAAATTTCTACCGCGTAAACTAGGAATTGCTGTAGTAATAGATCACAAGATTACCTCTACATGCGCAGACCCATAGCGGAAGTAGAGTCGATGCAACGTCAGTGCAGCTGTAATTGTACTACCTTCTCCTACTCGCGGTTCCCTCGAATAGTTCTTCTCCTCCTCGCGGTTCCTTCAGACAGTTCGTCCAAGCGTCACAGTTGCAACGCCTCCAAGGTATCCACACGTTCAGGGAGGAACGTCACTCGTCCGGATTGCTAGATCCAAGCGGGCGACTTTGGGCGTGAGAGGAGTGACGGCCAGGTTTCGGGAATTCTGAATTGGCTTAACCCTAACACATCCGTCCCCTCTCCTTATATAGACGGTCCCCATAATGAGCTTCTACGTTATTAGTACTCAATGCCCAGTCTAACTCAGATCCTAATCCGAATTAGGCTCCAGCCCCTTAAGTGTGTGACTCTATAGGTTCACGCATGTTTAAACATGACCCGAGTACTCCTACTCGGTCACTAATTGGTAGCGGCCCCTAGCAGGACGTGCCAACTCCCAAACGCACATAAATATCGTATCGGACGAACATTCACAATGTTATATATGCAACTCTCTTTGCCATACGATATTTGTCAAGCTCAAGCTCGAGCTCGATCGCTCTTTCTCGATCACGTGTCTCAAAATCTTTTACTAGGTTAACTCTTTAACCTTAAGTAGCACGACCATGCATTTCTGGATCCGATCACTCGAGGGGCCCTGAGATATCTCTCTCATTACAGAGAGGGGCAAATCTCATCTCGATTAACCATGCCTTGCAGTATGCTTCATGACAAACAAGAAAGCAACCTTTATAACTACCCAGTTACGGAGTAGCGTTTGGCAACCCCTAAGTAAGTCATTACATATCTCAAGCACATATGACAATCTCAGGTCAAAGGACACAGCATACACATTACATGTGATCTACTGAGGATAATTAAAATAACGTTCTCGCAGTGTCTCAAGTTGGTTCAGTCCAACCCCATGTTCCCTAACATGTGCTCATATAATTAGTTCGATATCTCTATGTCCATGACCTGTGAAACATGGTCATCAACCAATACGTGTGCTAGTATTATTCGTACATGTCCTCACATGAATTCCGACTAGGGACCAATTTAGAATAATCATTCAAGTTTAGTACGGAGTTTCACAAACAAGTCACATACTTGCTAATCAATACAAATGATACTCCCTCCATTTCAAAATATAGTGCATATTAGGTTTTTTTAAAGTCAAACTTTGTAAACTTTGACCAAGTTTATAGAAAAATTTATCAACATCTAGAATACCAAATCAATACCATTAGATTCATTATGAAATATATTTTCATATGGTATATATTTGGTATTGTAGATGCTGATAATTTTCTTTATAAACTTGGTCAAAATTTATGAAGCTTGACTTTTGAGAAAACCAATGCGCGCTATATTATGAAATGGAGGGAGTATTATTCAAGGAACATTTAATAAATCATGGATACAATGAAATATGATCATCTCTATGATTGCCACTAGGGCACATTTCTAACAGTCTCCCACTTGTACTAGAGTCAATCATTAAGATATCTAATACACATAGCTCTTGTGTGCGCCTCATGCTTAGATTGTGGGAGAGGCTCCGTTAACGGATCTGCAACATTCAAATCCGTGTGTACCTTGCATATCTTGACATCTCCCCGATCAATGATCTCCCGTATGAGATGAAAACGCCTAAGTATATGTTTGGATTTCTGGTGAGACCTTGGTTCCTTAGCTTGCGCAATGGCTCCACTATTGTCACAATAGAGATCCAAAGGACCGGAGGCGTTAGGAACCACACCTAGTTCAGTGATGAACTTCCTTATTCAAACACCTTCTTTCGCAGCTTTAGAAGTAGTGATATACTCGGCTTCCGTTGTAGAATCAACAACCGTCTCTTGTTTGGAACTTTTCCAACTAACCGCCCCTCCATTCAAAATGAATACAAAACCAGATTGCGAATGATAATCGTCTTTGTTGGTTTGGAAGCTTGCGTCGGTGTAACCATTTACAACGAGCTCTTCCTCACCTCCGTAGACGAGGAATGCATCCTTAGTCCTTCTTAAGTACTTAAGGATGTTCTTAACCATTGTCCAGTGACTTTCACCAGAGTCAGACTGGTATCTGCTCGTAGCACTTAGTGCATATGAAATATCTGGGCGAGTACATATCATCGCATACATGATAGATCCAATAGCTGAAGCATATGGAATCTTACTCATGCGGTCTCGCTCATCAGTGTTCAATGGATACTGAGTCTTGCCAAGACTTATCCCATGTGACATAGGCAATAACCCTTTTTTTGCCTCCTGCATGTTGAACTGTTTCAACACCTTGTCAATGTAAGTACTGTGGTTTAATCCTATTATCCTTTTCGATCTATCTCTATAGATCTTAATTCCCAAGATATACGCTGTGATACGGAGGGCTCCCGATCTTCACGATTTGGATTGGATAACTAGGCAAGCCTAATTGGAAACCCACCCCAACAACAAACCCCAATGGGAAAGCCTTTGGAGACTAGGAACCAATTCAACAGACCTCTCAATTGAATGCCACGTTTACCACTCGGAGGCACACGCCGATCCATTCAATCCAAAAGGAAAGAAAGGCCTAGGGTGGAACTCCAAATCTAGAGGGATGAAACCCTAGATTAGGAGCAAAGCTCTACTAAGTTCTTAACAACAAGTCTAATCTCTATTAGGGTTTGGGTACGGGTATTTATAGTCCTAACCCCATAACCCTTGTGGGCTAAGCCAACGCATTACATGGGTCTTGGCCCGTTACTGTGTGCAGACAGTGTGCCCGGACATTCCGGGGGACCTTGCCCGGAATGTCCGGACGTGGTACCCGGACATTTCGGGGTACCTTTCCCAGAATGTCCGGACGTCTTGATCAGTGGACGTCCGGAGGATTGGAGCTGACACTCCGGGCAGTAGTCATCCGGAGCCTCCGGGGTTGAGTCCCGGAATGTCCGGATGCTGGGCTGGGACACGCTGCTCTTGGGCACTCCTCCGGAGTGTCCGGGTCTGGTTCCGGAATGTCCGGGTACCATCCCGAGAGGAGCACACTCCGGGTGGAGGACGTCCGGAGACTTCGGGGTTGATGCCCGGAATGTCCGGGTGTGTAGTGGGAGCTCGGTGCTTCCGGGATTGGTACATCCAGAGTGTCCGGGCTCCCTTGTCCGGAATGTCCGGACATGCATTCCAGGTAGCCCAAGCTCCTCTTCCACTTGGCTCTGCTCATCCACCTTGTTGATCCTTCACACCTGAGTAAGCATAGAGTCGAAACTTTAGATAGCATACCATTCAAGGTAGGATTAGATGGACACGTGTAAAGGAGAAGATTCACCTTTTTATGCCATGTCTTGGCAACATATGATCCAACACATGTGTCGCTTGGATTTGAATAGCTTGAGAGAGTGTTGTCCATGGTAATGTCCGCATCACGCTGCTTCCCCTAATCCTTCATCGAAAA
>JAGXJF010003812.1:0-193739 GCA_019208055.1 Stipa capillata | reverse complement strand
TCCGACCAAAAAATCCTCCTTTATGGGGAGGACGTTTGCTTGGTCCGCGTGACAAAAAAGTCCCCCTTTGAAATTTTCATCACCATATTACCGTAGCATTGGTGCTTATGTATTTCATGCTCCATTGTACACTGCGGCCAACAGATACTCTTCCATTTCTCTCATGTTCTCATCAAACTCTGAATCTATGACACCATTAGTCCATCACCGTATCGATCAAATCGCGCACCCCACAGATGAAGAAGAGATCGCTTTAATTAATTTGACGGACCTTATTGCGACCCGGTTCTAAGCAATGTTCCATACATGATGGTGGGTTTATATTCTTACTACTGCCTTGGTGGGTAGCTTGAGTATCTGGTGTTTGTTTGTAAGAGGCGCCGCCTAGGAGGTGGAGTTTCTGGCAGGTGGAGGTTTTTGAATGTTTCTCTTACTGTCCTTTGGAGTAAAACGGGAAATTAAAGTGGTGACATTGTTGATTTTGTGATTATGGATTTTAGAATTTGTGATACACGCTATCTTCTTTCACAATTATAAAATAAAAGTGTGGTGAGCGATGGTTACGTGGCTTCCTTTTCCACCTATTGCTCGCGCACAGCAATCTACCCCATTTTGCTTTTGAATACGTACTCCTCTAAATGCTTGCTGTGATATTTTACACCGGTAATATAATAGAGTAATAAACATACGAAAGAAACAACAGAAAGCCCACAAAAACCATCAACTCAGATTTCATCTGTATTAAACCTTTTGCTATCTTCTGGCTGGAACGGATCCGTTTGGGGCCCCCCCCTTCCCCAAAGGGCAATCGAGGCTTCCCCATATGGTTACTCCAACACCGCAGACGACCCTCCTCTCTTCCAAGCCAGAAGCAGAGCCAACGAAGCTGATGAACTTCCTCGTTGCTCCCCCAAGGTGAGTGCTCAAGAGTGTGATGAAGACCCTTGGATGGTGATCCGTATCACCCACCAAACTAACATATTTAGAACCCAACCACTACACACGTGAAGGATAGATTATGGTTGAGGGAAAAGCCTATTTAGCCTTCTTCTCATATGGGCCGCCGACCATGATCATGTCGATTTGGGTAACGGATGACGAGTCGTGAACACACCACCTATAACCAGTCTTTGATCACTCGCCCCAACACCCCCATACCTCGAAGTTTTGGATCAAAATATATGCAACCAATGCCAGCACTAGACAAGTCATGGAATACCAGGCAGGAAGGTGTTGGAGGTAGAGAGTCTTGTACACATGTGGAGGGTGGTTTTATTTTTCTCTTGCTTTGGGCCACTTGCGTGAAGTGGACAATGTGCGCTCTAAGTTTCGATGTGTCCGACACTACAAGTTCAATCACACTGCCATTTCTTATGAACTGCCAGTGAAAAGTTAACGCACTATGGGGAGAATGTATGCCTCCGATTCTACGGATTTCGTGTGCATGAAAGGTGTGTGTGGATTGGTTGCAATTATATTTTATAATCGAAACCACTCCAATTTGAAACTAAAAAGATGAGATTTTGTTGTTTCGTCTGTATAGTTGCATAAACTGATTCTAGTTACAGCTCCCGTGATGGCTTTGTTAGGTTCACGTCATCCATGAATGGCATGAGTAGGTAGTTCCAATTCTGAATCCCTCCTCCTTGTGGCAAGCATAGAATTAAGCAAAGTATTCTGCGTTCCTAGCTGGGCATTACAATTACTGTCGTGAAAACAATATCAGGATTTCTGTGTGTAACATGTGCTTGATGAGTTCTGCTCATGAAATCATCTATTTAAATTAAGAGCCAAGCCATAGGAAAAAAAAAGGGAATGACACATCCATTGGTGGTTGTAACCTTTGCCATTAACGACATGGAACTGCTGCTACTCTTAGGACTGCAAGGTGTGTACTTCCACAAGATTTTCTTCATGGTTATTGTGATTACCAGATCATGCAATCGATTCATGCATTCACATGTAGTTGATACTCATTAATGCGCGAGTTCTTAGCAAAGGCATGCACTGAGAATTGACTTCTGCGGATATATACTCTGCAATTCATTGTACTACGATCAATCGAGGCCACACTCCATACCAAAGCCAAAAGTTTGGATAGAGAACTGGCCCAGGATGGTAAGGCATTTGCATACTTCTATTAGCATACTTCTATTTGAATACATTTCTGCGAAGAGAAAGAAAAGGATTATATTACTCAACCAGAACGATTACAATCCCGAGCTAACAAAATGTTCAATAGCAGCTGGACAGATCACCTAGCCAGCAAGCCGTACGGTTGGAGCGTTTACTCAAGCATTGCTAGCTCATGACTCACTCTGTTCTGGTCTCTGGATATTCGGTTCAGATGCAACATCCCTTTCGCCACATATCAACTGCTTTGTCTCCTGGACCCTATGCGCAAAGATGGATCGATCCAGGCAATTTGACGAGAGCATCGCAACAGCCTCCGCACAATCTGACTCCATCAAAATCGGCAAGTTTGTCCATTGATGTGCCAAAGTAATACCTTCACTACAGGCGGCCAACTCCGCGTCCAGCGCACTCGAGCAGTTCTTTAATGATCTACATGCGGCAAACACGACTGCCCCCATATGATCGCGCAACACCATGCCAGCACCGGCTTGATTGTTTCGCAGCAACGTAGGCTCCATCCACATTTAGCTTTGTCCATCCAACCGGCGGGGGAATCCAGCTAAGCCGCTCTGCTTGAGAAACACCTGAACGAACACAAGAACGTGATGAGTAACCTGAAAGATTCACAACTTGCTTACCTTTAGTGAAGTCCGCCTGAGAAAACTGGTGAATAGACAGCAAGGATTCGACATAGCTAAGGGAGGAACCGCTTTGAAGACTCGACAGGGATCGGCTGCTTATCATGTGTGACTTCATTGCGGATGTACCAAATACGCCACAGAAGCATAAGCACTCTCATCCGCTGACCTTCTTCAAGATTTGAGATTAAAGTTAGGATCCAATCAGTCCCCTGGATGCGAAGTGAGTCCTCGGTCGGCAAATCCCACACGCTCTGCATAGCTTGCCATAGCGCATGTGCGTGGTTACAACGAATCAAGGCATGATAAGTGACCTCATCTTCCTGCCCACATATTGGGCACACGCCGTCGACCGCCATACCCTACGCATTTTGTTCACCTGGGTAGCAAGAGCATTAGTGGCCACTCTCCAAGCGAAAATGCGCACTTTGTGGGGAATTGGACAATTCCAGAGAAAACGCCAAACCAGATGGGAACCATCTGGCCGATCACTCGACGCCCCTTCACCCACATTCCTAAGCTGTTCCGCAAGGCCCAATTTGTATGCACTGTCGGACCGAGAAAATACCCCTTTTATCAGGGTGCCATGCAATGAAATATGTTTCATTCCTTGTAGAAGGAGTAATTCTATTTATAGCTGTCACGTCAGCAGGGCAAAAGTATTGCTAAAGAATGTCCTGATTCCAAGTTCCTGTCGGGGTTAGGACATCAGCCACCCATTTGACACGACAGCGTCGCCGCGGCGAGATGGGCCGCAAAAGCAAATCACACAGGATCCGCGGGTCCCTCCATATCCGCACCTGAGCACCATTGCCAATCCACTAGATATAAACCTTTCCGAAGCAATTCCAGACCATATTCAATAGCATGCCATGTCACTGACCCATTACCCGAAAAAACAATGTCAATTAAATTCCCATTAGGAAAGTAACGGGCCTTAAGAACCTGAGCACATAAACTATCCGGGTTCTAAATAAGACGCCAAGCTTAGCGTGTAAGAAGCGCCTGGTTGAACAACCGTATGTCCCTAAAATCAATGCCTCCCTGCGACTTCGGACGCGTCATATTGTCCCAGGCTATCCAGTGCGTGTGACGCTTACCATTCTTCGCGCCCACCAAAAGTTACGAATCAACCTACCGGGTTCTGAATACATTTCGACGTTGTCTTCTTATTGTTTATAACACAATATGGAGCAAAAGTTGCATACCATTTTTCATCTCAACTATAAAATTAAATGATATGTTATTTTTCGTTCAAGCTTTTGAAACCCAAAACATGGCATTGATTATTTTTCGTTCCAATCGTAGCGGCAGGCTAGCGAGGCACTACTTCGGCCGTCAGATTCAGCACGTCTGTCCACACCAAAAGGTGATGAACATCCAATGCAACTCGCCGATCTTTTCAAACAGTCAGAGCTACAGACAAGAAATTAACATATATGAATGGATAGTTAATGCATGCATACAGATTATTGCAGGAGCAGCAGCAGCTGCTGTCCGGTCGGCCAGTTTCAGAGCAAGACGAGGGTTCAGATGCATGCTCTCGATCGGAGTACAGTAGCGGTGGTGTATGCCGACTAGATAAGGCTCACATCGATCAGAGCTCGATCGACGAGTGGGGTAGCCGGGTGATGAGTTGGTCGGTTCACATATTTCGGATGAGTTACGTACCACGCCCCAGTTAATGAAGCGCAATGTAATATACGCATGCATACGCACGCAAAATACTAATATATACTCACTAGTACAGAATTCATCCGAACCGTCTATATTAAAGAATTTGTATAAATTATCACCCATTTGTGATATCTTATTATAAAAATAAAAATATAACTATAATATAACCCCTCACACCATGTGCCTCATCCTTCACAGCTGCGTCTCATCCCGTCGTTAGCATCCCATCCCACCACTAGAAATAAATCGCACAATAATTCCATAACCTCATGTTCTCCAAGTAAGGGGGTTGTCAACTGAACTAGGCTAAGTTTGTGATATCTGTGGGATGGCTTTCTTCTTAACTCATCCCTATGACTAAGCGGGACACTTCTAGAACTGTCTGTACTAGAAGTGTCCCACACAGACGTTGGTAACTTTGGCACCGTCTGTGCTACTTGTACAGACGGTTCCAAGTTTAGAACCGTCTGTACTATTTACAGATTTGTACAAATGGTTCCAAATTGAGAACCGTCTGTACTGTAGCGTCCCGCTCAGACAGTTTCAATTTGGACCAGTCTGTATTGTAGCGTCCCGCTTGTTGGGAACCACTCGTACTCATTTTCTCAGACAGTTCATTTTTGGAACCATTTGTGATACTATTTATATAGACGGCTCTAAAAGATAGTCTGTATAGGGACGTTCATTAAATGAATCCTGTAGTAGTGACTGGGAAACAATTGCATGCACCCGGCCGGTTACTGGGAAAAATGCATGTACCCGGCCGGTTGGCCATGGCGATCGAGGAGATGTGGGCTGAGCCGGAGCTGTGACCGAGTAGCAGATGGGGACAAGCAAAGGTTGGCTTACGGCGCTGGCGTGAATGATACTTGACTCTACGACAAGGTTCATCTGCTTACCAGAAGCAACACGCACGTACGTGCTACATATTACACAGCAAACAAAGGGAAATTGGAGCCAATTTAACTACTACATTATTTTTTCTAGGCATTTTATATATCCAGTATCATTAATCATTGATCACGTCGACGTACCCAAGCATGAAAACTGCAAGCACGCAGCGTGCATGACACTACCCGCACCGCAGGCCGGCCCAACGAACTAACCGCCGCGTGCGAGCGCGGAGCGCGACCTCTGGACGCCCGGACCGACCAAATTCCGTGCAGGTGCGTCGGGCATGGCACGCACATGGAGCTGCGCTCGCCTGCACGCAGAAGCAGGCAGCGCGACGGGATCACGTACGTGCTACGACGCAGATGGATGCCCGGCCTCTAGGACAGTGGCACATGTAGGAGCCCACCGCTGCTGCGCGCCTCTCTCCCCGCGCATGCAATAAGCGCCGCGACGGCGACCTCACCTGCAACGACGACGCAAACTTGGGGGCCGGCGATCATGCGTATATATCTCTATATATCTCGATCGCTCAACCACAACGTGGCCTTCGTCGGCCTTAGGACCCATGCACGGGAGCGAACCGGCCGGTCCGAGTGCGCATCATGCACTGCGCGCTGCCTTCTGCATGCACAAATCTATCGTGCATATGCTAGCTAGTGCTACTTGCACTACTACAGAAAGGCTCGTCCAGAACGTGTCATCTCAGTCGGGTAAAACTTAACCGCCTCTGATTCACTCATCACAAGCGGGTTACCACGGGACCGTCTCTGATATCGATGTTGTGTCCTCAGATGGAGACATCGGAGTCGGTTTGGGAGACCAACCGCCTCAGATGAGTCATCTGAAGGCGGTTTGCAAACGGAATCGACTCTGATATCGAGTCATCTGAGACGGTTCATGAGCGAACCGCCTCAGATGTAACACATATCACGGCGGTATGGTGTGAACCGCTTGTGATGACTGTTTGAGGGATATCGCAGTCGGCTTGAGTGACCCAACCGACTGTGATAAATGTCGCCTTCATAATCGGGAAGTCTTTTAGGTTTTTCCTGATCTGTTCTATTGGGTGGCGGCTGGTTTGGGTAGGGGCGATTTGAGGCGATTTTGAAGGGAGAGAGAGTGGATGCTAAGGAGTAATTGTATTGGACATTGAAGAAGGTTAGTACTACTTGCCCTTCTCTCCCTATTTTGCTTTCATTTCGTTGGATGAGATAATTAGGTTTAGTTGTTTGGAGATGATGAAGTGAAAATTAATCATATAGTGAGGATTTTTTAGTATGTGGTAGGTTAATAAGTCTCTTGCATATGTATTGTGTAACAGTATGTGCGATATGGATCGAAGTTAGATGTATCCCGAAAATCGTGTGACCCAACAGTACATTAATGGTGTAGATGATTTCCTATTAGTAGCGCGAGACGATATGTTGGCAAAAGGAGCCAAATTTATGTGTTGCCCGTGCTATGATTGTAAGAACGAGAAGATGTTAAAGGAGACAACCCACATACAAGATCATTTGATTCGTAGGGGTTTTGTAAATGGTTATACACGGTGGACCAATCATAGCGAGGCGCACATAATTTTACCGGGTGGAGATGAGTCGACTAGCAACGAAGATGATGTCCACGGTGAGTCCGATTGCGAGGAGGATGAAGATATGCAGCCGGTCGATAATGAATTGGAGGAAATGTTGCGTGACGCAGAAGGAAACGACCTAGAGGGGAGATAATACGAGCAATTCCTGGGCTTGATGGAGGACTCAGAGAAACCTTTGTTTTCGGGTTGCATGACAAAATACACAAGATTATCAACTGTTCTTGAACTATTCAAATTGAAGGCAAGCAATGGTTGGTCCGACAAAAGTTTCACCTCTCTCCTAGTACTCATGGCAGACTTGCTTCCACAGGTAAACGAGATGTCCACGAGCACATACAGAGTGAAAAAGATTCTTTGTCCTCTAGGTCTGGAAATAGAAAAACTCCATGCTTGTAAGAACGACTGTATCATCTTCCGTAAAGAGTATGCGAACGTACATGTGTGTCCAGTATGCAAGACATCTAGATACAAGCAGCTCGATGTTCAAAGTGATGAATCAGAGGGTGTCGAAAGTAGGAAAGGACCGCCGGCTAAGGTAGTGTGGTATCTTCCTATAATTCCGCATCTGAAGCGTTTGTTTGCAAACAAAAAGCACGCGAAACTTATGAGATGGCATGCCGACAACCGTAAGAAAGATTTCATGCTAAGACATCCCGCTGATTCAATCCAGTGGAGAAACATCGACACTAGGTATCCAACGTTTGGAGCTGAGTCGCGAAATGTAAGGTTCGGGTTGAGTACGGACGGAATGAATCCCTTCGGTAGCATGACCTGTCGACATAGCACCTGGCCGGTGGCTATGTGCGTGTACAACCTCCCTCTTTGGCTTTGTATGAAGCGAAAGTACATCATGATGGCCATGCTAATCCAAGGCCTGAAGCAACCTGGAAATGATATTGATGTATACCTAGCACTCTTGATGGAAGATCTTCAGACTCTATGGAACGAAGGGGTTGACGATGTATGGGATGCCGACAAAAGGGAATATTTTACCTTACGCGGCCTTCTGTTCTGCACCATAAATGACTATCCAACCTATGGTAACCTGTCTGGTCAAATCACTCACGGAGCTAACGCTTGCGGTCAATGCTCGGATAATACGGCAAGTGTGTACCTCAAGCACTCGCACAAGACAGTGTACATGCGGCACCGTAGGTACTTGCGAAGGAATCATCCATACCGGAATCTCAAAAAGGAGTTTGATGGTACAATAGAGGAGGGAATGGCTCCAAAGCCTTATTTAGGAAAGGAGGTCGACGATATGGTGAAGGACGTTGACGTAGTTCTCGGTGAAGGAATCCCATTGAGAAAGGGCATATGGAAAAAGAAGTCAATTTTTTGGAATTTACCTTACTGGGAACACCTGGAAGTTCACCACTGCATTGATGTCATGCATGTAGAGAAGAATGTATGTGATAGCTTGTTTGGTCTGTTATTGAACATTCCTAATAAAATAAAGGACGGTGTGAACGCAAGGCTTGACATGGTCGATATGAGCATCAGACTTGATTTAGCACCCCAGAAATCTGAAAAACGTCGAACATTCCTTCCACGTGCAAGTTACACCCTGTCAAAGGCTGAGAGAACCGAACTTTGCAAGTGCTTGCATGGTATCAATGTTCCATCCGGTTACTCCACCAGCATAAAGAAACTTGTGTCGATGAAAGATTTAAAATTGCTTGGAATGAAGTCTCATGATTGTCATGTTCTGATTACACAAATCCTCCCTGTTGCTATTAGAGGCATTTTGCCCACAAAGGTTAGAGAGACAATCATAATGTTATGATAGTTCTTTCAGGCAATACCCAAAAGGTCATCGACCCCATTCGGCTAGATGCTTTGCAACAACGATTGGTGGTAACTCTATGTCATCTTGAGATGTATTTCCCGCCGATATTTTTTGATATCATGCCGCATCTCATGGTTCATCTGGTCAGAGAGATTAAGATGTGTGGCTCTGTCTTTCTTTGGAGCATGCACTCGTTTGAAAGATATATGAGAATTTTGAAGTCCTATGTACGTAATCGATCCCGCCCAGAGGGGAGCATTGTTGAAGGCTATGCAACCGAAGAGGTCATTGAGTTTTGTTTGGACTACATGTCGAATGTGAAACCTATTGGCGTACCTGAATCACGCTATGCTGGGAGGCTACAAGGAATCGGTACTCTCGGAGCAAAATGAATCAATCCCGATCCGAATGCACTTGCGAAAGCCCACTTTCTTGTGTTGGAACACATGGATGTGGTATCTCCCTACATCACCGAGCACTTTGAGTTGGTACGGAAACAGAATCTGAATAAATCTCAAAGATGGATCACTATACAACATAACTCGAGGTTCAATCAGTGGCTACACGACCGAATCACCAATAGCTCATCCATCGATGATATGCTTACTTGGTTGCCAAGAAAACCATCGTACCAAGTCATGACATATCAAGGGTACCAAATAAATGGGTATACATTTTACACGAAGGCTCAAGATGTAAAAAGCTCATATCAGAACAGTGGTGTCCGTATAGATGTTGTAGATGGTGTCGCCCATGAAGCACGACCATACTATGGGTTCGTAGAAGAGATATGGGAGCTCGACTACGTGAAGTTCAAAATCCCCGTATTTCGGTGCCGTTGGGTGCATTTTTCCCACGTGAAGGTTGACAGTTATGGCGTGACTACCGTGGACCTTGGTCGTGTTGCTTATGCAAGTGAACCATCTGTGCTTGCAAAACATGTTCACCAAGTCTTCTACATAGTCGATCCATCTAATAAGAAGCGTCATGTCATAAGGAATGGAAAGAGGAGTATCGTCAGTGTCGATGAAGTGGTCGATGAGGATGACTACAACAGATTTGGCGATATCCCTAATTCGGACGAAGTGACGTGCGAAGAAACACAAAGTCATGATAATGAGACCTACATCCACAATGATCATCATGAAGGTCTTATTTTAAAGGAAAAAGGCTAGTGCTTGATTAGTGATGTGGGTGCAGGTTCAAATGGTTATGTATCCTCGCATTGTGTTGAAATGAGCATTTGAACTTTGATTGCATTTCAAATTTCGTTATCTATATCGGAATGAATGTGATCCTTTTGTAATGGAAACCTTTCTATGTGCTGTGTGAATTATGATCTCTGTGAAAACTTTGTGTAAATGATGAATGATATTTGAACTGTCGTTTAAATCATCTGAAAACTGATGTTTTTCTCTAAAAAGAGGGATGTTTATGTTTGGCTAAAGGACATATCAGAGGCGGTTACGAGTCAAAAAACGTCTCAGATATGTGCAATCAGATGCGGGTTTTTATAACAACCGCCTCAGATATGTGGACATCAGAGGCGGGTTTATACAACAACCGCCTCAGATATGTGTACATCAGAGGCGGTTAGGTTTTTTCAATCCCGCCAGTTGTGAACGCAGCCCCTTCGAATTCGCCGCCCCATCCTCTCGCGCCAACCCATCCTCCCCGACGCCCCCGCCCCGGCCACCTCGGCCACCCCGCCGACCGCCTCGGCCACCCCGACGCCGCCCCGGCCTCCCCGGCCACCCCGGCCACCCGACGCCGCCTCGGCTACCCCGACGCCGCTTCGGCCTCCCCGGCTACCCCGACGCCGCCTCGGCCACCCTGACACCGACCTCCCCGCTCCTCCCCGAGGCCACCGCTCTTCCCCATCACCGGCGTCACCGAAGCTCAAGGTATCACAGCAATTCGCTACTGAGCTAGGCAAGAATGTTCATATGAATTATTTAGGGTGGTTTATTTTTTGCTTTTGTGAGCCCTGCTCAAACTTCTCCTGTTGAAATTATTTGTCCAATAAATTATGTGCATATTAGAATATTTGTGTGCTCTTTCCATCCAAATGAAGTAGCTATCCCACCCATCTCCACTATTGGATAATATATAGGATAATTAAACTATCTAACGTTGTGTATATTTTGACTATGTGTTGTTTCCATCCAAATGGAGATATGTAATTTGTTAGTACTTACTCCTGATTTATCAGATCATGCCTGCTATTTAGAAGCAAATGGTTCATTAGTAGAGGAACTAATTTAAAAATAATGTTGTAATGCTTTTCCTGTTCTTGTTTTTGTCAAGAAATTAGCCGAGTTATTCTCAAAGTAAGAAAATCATGAGTATTCTAGTTTGACCTTAACAGTAATTGTCAAGATGTCGGACGCACAATCTTCTTCAAACTCGTCGTCCTCTACATCGCCGCCGCCTGCTTCTTCGCTTGCCCATTCTTCGTCCAAAAAACTCAAGAAGATTAGGAAACCTAGAATAATTTCGCAAAGACCGACGCGACGCATGGTAATCACTGAAATATCAACGCGAACTGGGGCCCCGAAGAAGTCGGACAAAGTGGCTACCAAATTCCGATTGTTTTGCGGGATTCTCGGGCGTGAGAAGGTGGACATCTGTATAAATAACTGGAAGCTAGTCACCGTTGAGATGCAAAATCAATTGATGGCGGAGATAAAGGAGTGGTTCCAGTTCCCTCCAGAATTTGAAAAAAGCATCGAACGAGCCGCGTTCACAAAAATTTCGAAGGCTTGGAGGAGATTTAAGAGCGAGCTCACAACTAAATTCATAAGGAAGGGACATAGTCCGTTCAATCAGTACGGCTTCTTGGATCCAGAAGTGTATAGGAGTTTTGTTGAGATGAGATCCACTCCTGAGTTCGACCGTCTCAGTACAAAGCAGAGAGAATTGTCGGCTAGAAACAAGCACCCGCATCACCTTGGCACAGGGGGATACGAACAGGCGGAGGAGAAATGGGCGCGTGAGGACCAACTAGCAAGGGCGCAGAATGTAACCCCTCCATTTGCAGGCCTACAAGGACGGGCCCATTCCTGGTTAAGAGCTCGTGCCAAGCCTGACCCTTCAAGCGGCACCACAAGATTTCCGAATCCCGCAGATGAGGAAGTCGCACAACGCAGGTATAACTCACTCACTTTAGTCCTTATGAACGTAAAGAATAGAATTAGTAAAACTCATAGTACTTGAGTCGGAATTTCTTCTTGTAGGTGCAAATGAGTTCTCAGCCCTCCCAAGGTGATGTGGCTCTATCATCACGGACACACGACATCCTCACCACTGCACTGGGAAACCCTGAGCACCCTGGTCGCACACGAGGCATAGGAAGTGCTGTTCCATGGCGCCAGGGATTCCCCGAGACTAAGGAGGAATACGAGCGCAGAAGGAGGGCTAGGAGGAGCCAGACGCAGTCTCAAACAACACAGACAGACCACGCTGCCATGGAGGAGCGTATAAGAGCGGAGGTATCGAGGCAAGTGGATCTTATCAAGGAAGAATTGAGGGCACAGTTCGCCCTGACTGCTGCAGCTGCGAGTCTCGGCAACCGTCGAAGTAGCTGCGCATCCGGTGGTCTGGTTGGAAATGAAAGAGGTAGCCAAGGATTACCGGTTGAGCGTATCACGGTAACAACAATAAACCTATTTGTTGTCGCATGTTCAATTATACTATGAACATATCTTACGAAATCTTCACGTTATTTTCTAGGAACCAACTCGATGCAAGCTCATGGCCAGAGTGATGGGCGACAATCTCCTTGATGCTGCTTTTGGGGTGGTACATCCTTCGGAGTTGGGGAGTAAGGTGCATTGTGTGCCCCTTCGTCCTAACTTCGTGAAGGTTATGGTGGACTTTGTTGTTGATGGTTTCAAGCTCCTACCAGTGCCCGTGCCCGTACCTGACGAGATCACCATCCTGCAAGAGTCCGTCGGCACCTTGATCCAATGGCCGAAGAAGGACGTCGTCCTATTAGACCAGCCTTCATCACAGTCGGCATCACAGGCGTGCGAGAAGAATCCAACCCCCATCGAGCTTGTAGCGGAGACGGTGCATGAGAACATCCCTAATGTCGTCGAGTCAGTAGCACCGCCGCTAGAGGAGCATGGCATTGTGGCAACAACTGACCAAGAAATGGCAATTGCAAAGCCTTCCGAAGAAAATGATGGAAAAGGTCAGAAGAGAAGCAGGACCAGCAAGAGCACGAGCATCAAGAGCACGAAGAGTGGGAAGAGTGTCAAGAGTGTCAGTCCACCATCTCCTGAGAAGATGCAGTTGGCTCTGAAATTCGTTAATGGAGAGCCAATGGTGAACGAGCAAGAGTTGAAATCCTTGTCAACAGCATGTCAGCGATTGCACCAGTGGTACATGGAACAGAGCAACATTCTTCGAGGAGACACTGGAAACAGGCCACGAAGCTTCAAGGTCAAGTTTCGAGAGGAGCACTTGTGGCACCAAGACCTCGATGGGGTGTTCTATGTGTACTTCGAGGACTTGTTTGATCTGCTAAGACTCGACGCCCTCAAGCAATCCCTCTTGAGATGCTGGACATTGTAAGTCTGCTCACTCGGATCATAATTGGAATATCTACATATGTAGATGCTAGTTATAATATCATCCTATAATTTTCTGTAGATACATGTATAATGAGACCAAGACGCTCAAGGAACCGGTTGGTTTCCTTGTCCCATGCAGGGTCACGGACGAAGCCACTAGGGACAACAAAGAATTCGTGCTGCAGTATGTTACAAAGGTGTTGTTGGCTTAGAAGGATAAGGAATACTTTATGTTTGCATACAAACCTGGGTATGTATTCCGCTATTTGGTTATTTTCAAACTAGATCAACATTTTGTAGTACCAATGACAACACATCTACATATGCAGCTTCCATTGGGTTTTGATAGTCCTCGTACCAAGATATAACAAGGTGATATACCTTGATTCTTTGATAAATCCCACTCGCGACTTCAATCCCATTAGGCAAATACTTGACAAGGCATTCTTGGAATTCCGTGCTCGGGGAGGGAAGGGCAAAGGATCCAAGTTATCGCACAGATTTAACTTTCCGGTAATATATATGTTATTATATCACATCTCCTCTAAGTACCGTTGCAATGTATATAACAATACATTCATTTCTAATTGCAGTGCAGACAACAAGTTAAAGGAACTAACACTTGTGGATTCTACGTTTTCCTCCACATGGAGAAGGTGATGAGTTTCATCACAAGGAAACAAGATATCAAGGTTCGTTATTTTTCAATATATATTCATATATGTATTTCCATGTCAGATAATTTCTCCTCTCCGTCGTTTGCGAAAGATTTGGAAGGTAGAAGATGAGGAAGGCCCAGTTGATGATCAAGCATTGCTAGCGCGAATTAGAGGGGTTTTTGCATTCTTCATCAACACTCAAGTCCTAAATCCTCAAGGCGATTTCTATGGTGGAGGTGTAGCGGAGTAGCTAGCTTTGTTTTAAAACTTGTGATAATTTCAGAACTTTGTGATTATTTTAGAACTTGTGATTATTTCAAAGCTTGCGATTATTTCAGAACTTGTGATTGTTGGTTGTGAACTGTGATTAATTATTTGCTTTATTGTGATGTGATTATTGGCTGTCAGTTGCTCTATTCTATGAATCTGTCATTATGTATGTGCATCTGTCAATTTTTCAGAGGGCATGGCTAGCAAAACCTAAGGCTAGCCCAAAATACAGGGAAATCATGCCCTCTGGACACAGACATCAGAGGCGGGTGGTATAAAGGCCCGACTCTGATGAGAGTCATCACAGCCGGTTGGTATAACGGCCCGACTCTGATGCGAGTCATCACAACCGGTTGATATAACGGCCTGACTCTGATGACTTCGTCATCACAACCGGTTGGCCTAAAGGCCCGACTCTGATGACTTAGTTATCACAGCCGGTTCGTCTAAAGACCCGACTCTAATGACTTAGTCATCACAGCCGATTTTTTGGCAACCAACCGGGGTCATCAAAGACCATCCCGCACAGTCGGTTGGGCGAACCGCCTCCAATGATTATTTTCACCCGCCACTAAAGGCATGTTTTGTAGCAGTGTCGTGTATGACGGTGTAAAAAATAAGCTACGACTGTGATCTGTTCAGAGATTTTCTAGGAAGATGGAGTTCTATCGATCATTCGAGGAGAGGCTGAGGCTTGGTAACTCCTTTAATTGTTGCTGATTTTCTCGAGTTCCGCCTTTGCCGATTGATTTTCAGAGGCTTACTCTAGGGCTCGATACAAATCACAAGGCAAAATCGAATGGCCATAAAAATCGACCGAAAACTTAAAACCAAACTAATCAATTCATTGTACTATTAGCTGAAATGATTTGTCCTGAACAGTTACGGCCCCAACGGATCAGAGGGGAGCGTACGTCAGGCTGGTGGATGTTAGCTCGATCTCGCTGGGGGTCGACAGGGACTCGACGAATTAAAACGTCGAGGGAGTTAAGGCGCATATGCCTGTGCCCCGCGAGATGGTGACGCCGGCGTCTCGCGGCGCGCGGCCCTGCCCCTCACATGGGCCTCCCACGCACATCTCGCGCGGTGATCGGAGGACTCGGCAAGGGCCGCGCGCCCGTGCCAAAACGAGCCGAACCGCGCGCGCGCGCAGCAACACCACACAACCCCGCCACGAAGTGTGGTTCCCTCCCGTGGTTCCGGGCGCGACAAGGCGCTGTGGCGAGACGTGACCCTCCGCCCGGCCGCGGCCAGGTGATGGATGGACGCACGACGGGCATATATATGCATGGGGGCACTTTGAACGGGGAGGGACGTACTACGCCTCGCGAATGGAAACGCGCTTGCGGCAGGTGCAGAGCCCACGCGCCGTCACGTGGACGTACGTGTACGGTGTCGTCCCGGGTCCGCGGTCAGCCGAATAACATGTCCGTAACGTACGCGCGTCAGGACACCTGGCGACGTACGCGGCGCGCCCCGGGGCCGGGTCTCAGTCTCCAAACCACACAGAAATCTCGAGCGAGATCATCGTCATTAATCCGTGGCGGGTAGACGCGGCCAAGCACGGGGATTTGGGATCCTAAACCACGGATCGCGCATATATCAGTTGCGCCGTTCGCCGTTCCGTCCGCGAGGTGGTATTAATAAGTTAGGAGCGTAACTAAGCATGTACACTTGTTAGGCGTATGTTTAAACTATGTGAGCTTAATTACAAGATATATATAATACATTCCAGATAAGACAAAGGGGATCCAGACCAATCCGACCGGTTGTTGTTCCGGCACCGTGCATCGGCAGGGGGACAGGGCATCTTATGGGGTCTGTTATTCGGGTTGATATGTGATGGGGACGTGTCATAGTCAAAGATTACCTATGTTTCCACCGATTAACCAGAGCTACCCAAGGAAATGGAGTTCGGACTTCAGATCAGTCAAAGCCGTTAGATTGTAAATGAACGGACGAGATCATCTGAACTCCACAAACTCGATCTTGCACGCATGATCAAGATTTTTCTGATACATTTCTTTTTTTGGCTACGCAGACAGTATTCATTGTGGGGTTGGTGGTGACCATTTTCGGTACGGATTATACATATGTGATTGAACAGCATTTTCTGATCGTTTTGCGGCGTAACTGAAACCGGGACAGATAGTAACACAAAATGGACAGTGTTGGGCACGTGGCAAGTGGAGGGGACTGAGCTAGCTAGTTGGTGTGTGTGGGCGTAGCTCATAACTAGGTGGGCCCACGGGCATCCACAGCGAGGAGCTGGGGAGGGACATGTGGGCCCAGCCCCTCTATTCTCTTCTCTTGTGTGTGTAACCAGCAGCAGCAGCGGCTCGATCGAACTCCCTTCTTAATTTACCACTGTCTTGCCTCCACCATACATATGCATCATCCTCTCATATCTTTGCTCGATCGATCTCCCTATAAAGACCCCCCTTCTCTCCCCCCTTCTGCTACCATCACACACTTCAGCTATCTAGCCACTCTGCTTTGGTTTGGATCACACGTACCACAGGCTCGAATCCTTGATCGATCGGTCGATCTTTTTCTTCGATCTCGCCGTACGTCCGGCAGGCAGGCAGGCTCAGCTAGCTCCGATCTTCATCTTCGCCGGCCGCATTATTAACTCTCCGTTGACGATGTCGGGCCGGAGGTCGCGCGCTTCCGTGTCGGAGGAGGAGATCAACGAGCTCATCTCCAAGCTCCAGTCCCTTCTCCCCAGCGCGCGCCGCCGCGGCAGCAGCCAGGTACACACACAGAATGACACTGCACATGATACGTGCCTAGCCGGCCTAGTCTATAGCTCAGAGTCAGAGCGTAATGTGTAGTGTGAAATGGCCGGCGGTGTGTTAATGCAGGCGTCGGCGACGAAGCTGCTCAAGGAGACGTGCAGCTACATCAAGAGCCTGCACCGGGAGGTGGACGACCTCGGCGACCGCCTCTCCGACCTCATGGCCACCATGGACCACAACAGCCCCGGCACCGAGATCATCCGCAGCCTCCTCCGCTAGCGGCCGGCTGTGCTCGATCGCTCATGCATGATCACCTCCTGCGTGCTGATCCAAATTAAGCTAGCCAGCTAGCTCCTCATCTGTCAGCACAACTCCTGCCTACATATATACATACACCTGAATATATCTCCGTCGATCGATCTCTGCGCTGCTAGCTGCTGCACATGCAGATCGATACCGAAGGACTACTAAGGATCGATGGTTTATTTGCTTCTTACTTTACTTCATTTGGTACGCACGTAGAGCGTCATTAGCTAGGGCAGCCTAAGTCTGTAGTGCTTAAAAGTTAGGTCACCCTTGATCATCTCGCATGTCAGCTTGTACTTCGTTTTCTTCTGTTCTTCGATCTCCTGTAATTTTATTTTCTTCTGTAAACTTATTTGCGGTCTGGATCGAGTTGTTTCCACTACAGACAACCGGCCGACCGCTAGCTACCCAGTGGTACTGCTAATAGTATACTGCTATACTACACCTTCCATGCATGTGTACTGTTGCTACGGCTCAATTAATTTAATCTATGTTACTATCTCTTCGTAGCACGCATGAGATCTAATAGAAGTACACTTTTACATGTGATTATACTGATTACTCAAGACAGTAACAACAGACACACGATTGCAAAACCATTCTCTTTCACCAAACGACGATGCCTCTCTGTTTTTCCGTTTCTTCACTTATTTCCATCGACCCCGATCGAAGATATGGGACGACGAATTGACAGGAGGAGTAGTGCACCTTCACCAGTTGGCTACTCGCATCGCGTCGATCTGATCTGCATGGGGACGCCATGCCGTTGCTTCCGTGCATGGCCCGCACTCGTGTGTACGTACGGCGCCGCGCGGCGATGGCGCGATCGACATGGTTTCCCTGCGGGCACGCATGTGTGGTCACCTGGGCCTGTCGCCTCGTTCGGGTGAAAGAAAGGAACGGATCGGGGGAAAGGACTCGCAACGACTGCCTTTTCATCGGTCGTTGGTGATGTGTGGACGCTACTGCATGCCTCCTTTTTCTGGCTCTGTACGGAAGGGCCAGACGGATGTTTGCGTCACCATACAAGTGTGCGTACGGTACCTGCGAGTGGATCGGAGGCCGGCCGGTACAAATGAGCGGATATTTTCGACCAAAGACACTTGCAGCGGATACGTAGAAGGTTGAAATGGATATTCGGCACTATTCGTGTCTGACTCATCTAGCTCTAGGAAAAAAAACGAAATATGATAAAACTTTAACTCTCGGTCATCTTTTAAGTCTTTTCATCAATATCTAAAATTACAATAATTTTTAACTAAAGTTCCACACTTTCAAGACTACAATTTTAAACTAAATCACGTGCAATTTTAGATGACTGAGATTTACAAAAATTTTAGGTGATTGAGAATCAGCAAAACCATTAATTTATATATATGATGCTCTACCTGCATACTTGCTATCCATTGTCCTGTGGAAGGGAATAGGGCGGATGATTTTCGTCTAACCGAAGTCTTTTGGAGCGAATATGCAATGAAGAAATGGATACATGGCACAGTCCATGTCCGACTCTAATCCCGATCAAGAAAGATTATCAATTATGATACGGGACCAATATCGATCCCAATTGCACCTTGTGTTTTCTAGTTGTAAGGTTGTGCAAAGTGGATTTTTGACTTTTCATGGTCTTATAGTTTGATTACTAAAATCGATCATAACATGTTATTAGAGTGAAAATGTATCATACTCGTGTAAAAATGTATAATGCTATGAAGGGTCTTTTAGCATCTCAACTGTCTTGATATATTTTGTGGATCCGCACTCTCTCCTTCAAATCTCTCTATTGACCCTCGCGTGCACCCCATTCCCCCACTCCTACTTGGCGCAGCAACCCTGATGTTGGCAAGCCAAGCCCTCCTCCCCCTCCTCCTCCTCCTCCAACACCACACTTCCATCTCTCACCGTCCCCATCCTCCTCTGTCACTGACGGCTCCGCTACCATATATACGGCTACCAACTTGCATCATAATCACTACAAATTCACTACTACAAAAATCCATATCTAGGATCGGGATCACTAACACATAAGGCAACTTGTCAGTGATGATTTCACTAGGTCGTCGAGGTTCGATCCCAAGAAGTCATCAATGACAGGTTACAGACAGACCCATCAGTCATGAGTCTCACTGACGGGTCGCTACACTCCCCCGTGGGGCACTCATCAGTGAGGGCCACCTTCCGGCCCATTTGTTGTCATCCGTAACGAGCTGTGCTACGCCGTCCGTCAGTGATGAGGGGCACTCATCAGTGATGGGCCAGCTTTCGACCCGTCCGTGTTGTCATCTGTGACGGGCCGTGCTATGCCACCCGTCAGTGATGAGGGGCACTCATCAATATGAGCGCGTTTGAGTTGTCAATGAGTAGTACCGAGGAGTTTATTAGCGCGGGAATACGAGGAGTTGCAGATGCGTACACACTGGACTGATCAGCGACCTATTTCCCTATATAGAAGGAAGCACCTCCTGTGCCCAGTCTCCCATCCACCTGAAGCCCCTCCTACACGCAACCTCTTCTCCATCTTCCTATACTCCAATTGATCAACATCGACTCCACGCGCGGGAAGATGGCGCACACCGGAAGCTGGAACTACTTCAACCTACAGCTCATACGGTTCACCATTGGATGCCTGAAGTTGAGCTATGGGCTGACTGACGGCACCCTGCTCCTAGCCGTGGTGAACCTGGTCGGTGAGCACTCCGAAGGCTTTGTCATTGAGAATGTCCTATATAAGAGATTCCTAGACCATGGGCGCTTCCAGGTGGTTGATCACCACCAGATGGGGAAGCTCCTTGTCCGTTGCAATGAAGTTCTATGCGTCTGGCAACTCCATGAGAAGTACATCAAGTGAGTCAAAGAAAGAGTTAGCTTCTGAAGAGTTATTTCGGTTGTCGCGCTTGTGTCGGACCCTCTTGATCAAGATGTTGAGCTAGAAGAATTTTGATCAAGAGGAGTATTTCTTTTTTAATTAATTATGAACTATTTAATTTTAGCTTTTTTATTATGAAATGTAATTTGTATCTATGTAAATTATAAAATATATGCGTATATATAAATTATGTTGTTCATGACATACCGCATGAGTTGGCAGTGAATGTTTCATCATATGAATATTTTATTATACATAGTCTGATGTGCCATACAAATTTTCACTTCATGTGTCACTTGTCTATCATTGTAGATAATACTGATGTCCAAGATATAATGACTTTTCAAGACTACAAAAGTGACTTGAGTGCACTAAGTAAAAGATTGGAAGTTCAAAACATACGCAGTAAGTGCATATATGTAAACTATATATATATAATATAAAAAATATAGGTCATCAGTGATGAGCCATTTTCCGGCCCTAAAAGAAACTATATTCCAAAACAAAGCTGAAGACGTTTCTAAATTTAGTGCATATATGCGTACGATTTTCACAGGAATTCCAAGTGGGCTGTCTGATAAGGGCAGAGTACATTGATACAGGGGATGCCAAGAACGAAATATAACTGCAAATCAAATCTCTTGAATAGCCATAGCTGTCACCAACATGCAAGACAATATTACATCATCTGAAAACTCAGGGAACTGACGACACTAGCACCTATTTACAAGAAGTCAGTCAATGCACAACTGTTCTGCGACTGGATATTAATTTAGTAGACGCGTCAAAGTACAATCCTCAGGTCAGCTAGGTCGAAAGCTCTTCCTCGGGCAGATCCAAGAAGGATGCATGAGAACTGAGTTGCAGCTTTGTACGGAAGACCCCGCAGTTCTAGATCATAACACAAATCCAAACTGGCTTTAACATTCAGCTTGCAGATACACTTTAGGCTAACCTGATGAATGATGACCAAAATGAATAGGTCATTTTAGTGTCGGTAATTTTTATCGTAGAATGGATTTTCACCCCATGATTCCCTTGCAGCCTTGCCTATGTTTTCAGCTGCTGCCTCCTGCAAGATCGACCGCCTTGTGCTCCTAGAGTTTGAGGCCCTTGTAGACTGAAAAAAGAGTTAATAAATGGTGCTAGCTAGAAAGGAGGTAAAGTATAGAGATATACTGCATGTTCAGGCATGTGAAGTACGATTTCTGTATGTGATAGCAATTGTACACACTGATGGGAAAAAAATTGCATGGACAATACTAATGCAAGCATTCACAGAAGAATGGACGCTACTGCAAGCTTGCACAGAAGAATGGATCAATCAGCCGGTTATGTTTGCCAGTCCAGTAAGGATTGCTTGATTCATAAAACTTGTACTCAGATTAGCATGTAAAGAAGTGGCATATATCACACAAATGACATATGCAGGCATATAGCGACATTGCATTAGTTAAAGGCATGGTGATAACCAAAAAATGTATTTGCAATTATTTTAGTAGAGAACAGTGATACCTTGCTAATTAGCTTCTCAAATGCCTCTGGTCCATTTAGTTCAATATATCTCTCTGCAGCTGAGAGTACATCATCAGGTTTACTTAAGTTATCCTTTCTTGGGACATACCAGATGTTCACTATTTGGCGATTCACAAACATTGGCCGCACAAAATGCTGGTAAACATAAGCAGCACCATTGAAGCAAGGTAAGACTAGCCAGCAGTTGAAGAATAGTTTTGCATAAGGCCAGAAAGGAAGCCTGCAAAAAATAATCTCGAGTAAGCATATCTAATTCTCTGTTCACCTCTTGGTGCATCAACATGGTTATATTCAGGCATCTCCAGTAATGTTAGCAACCAATAATATATATCTCAAGAAAAACTATAAAAGCATAAAAGGAAACACATTGGATCAGGGCCAATTTTGCTCTTGGTCTTTAATTTTGCTCTTGGTCTTTAATTGGTGAGCTCTTGGGGAAGCTCACCAACACTGAATGTTTTGAGATAACAAAGGTTAAACATTCTGAAAGAAGGCATATCTCAAGAGCCAGAAAAGTGCTGTTTACCATTCAATTATTGGAGCAAAAGTGAGCTCAAACAAAGTGATAAATGAGTACAACACCCAGTAAGTGAGCCATTGCTGATCATCTAGTTGAGATTTTGTTTCAATTGCTCTCACAGAGGCATATCTGCAAATAGTTTAAAAATAGAAAATGGTAAGAACTACAATAGTAGAAAGTTAGTATCCAGATGAACAAAGTAAGTTAATCATGTAATTCAGGATAATGGTAATACTTACAGCGGATAAGCAAGTGAAACTACCGGCCTGCAAAGAAGAAAAAGAAAATTAGAATTGGAAGCATTTAAATAAAAGAAAATTAGAATTGGAAGCATTTAAATCGACTTCAGATCTACTTCAACTAGAACCATTTAGAAAATTATTCTAGTCATGAATCTAGGAGGCATCAGATAGACAGAGTTAGTCCTCTCTCCTGGAAAAATACATGATAACACCGCATTATCATTTATCATTTACTAAGATGAATCATTTTGTTCCTAATATTTGGCCCCATTCTCCACACAGCACATGACAATGCAGAGAAGCTATCATGATTGCAGAAGTAGCTCGTTCGCAAGATTGTAGTGATTCACATGACAGCAGATCCAATAGTTCAATGCAGCTGAGTTCGCAAACAATGTGAATTGAAATTTCTATCTTGAACATCAACTACTCTCTTCAAATATCACTACAGCATTTTTTCCCCAGAACAGGCATGGAAGCGTTCGCATTGATCATATAAATGCCCATCAGACACAACAATTTCTACTATGGGATCCCTTCTATTATCCGCACAGTAGTGCGGCATGTAGATCAGCAACAGGAGCACTCTCGCAACTACGGCCACGTTGCGCAACACTAACTGCTATCAGCAGTCGGCATGGTTGGTGTTCTCTTTGGAAGCATCAAGCACACGACTACTGCAATGATACGACGAACATGACTAGGGGTGAAAGCGGATCCAATTCGGTCGGATAGTTCTCAAACCATGTCCTATACCATTTTTTTTTGCCTGATTCGGATGCGGATACTAATATGAATTATTTCAAAATCGGACATGCTACGGAAATGGACCGAACTTAGACAGGAAACGAATAAAAGTCGGCATATAGCACACGCAAATGCATTTTGAACAGTATATGTCCACACTCCACTCCACAAATCACACACTGATATCTAATAATTAACAAATTACAAGAGTACACAATCAATGAGCAAGCATTAAATACTAGACGGTGATGAGATAGTAGACATCTACAAATAAAACATTAGCAGACATCTACAAATAAAACATTAGCGGGCAGCTGCACTAGCACATGCGCACAACAACCATCTCATAAACAAAGGTAGCAAATTACAAGTTCATAATGAAAATTCTACCAGACATCGGATAATCCTATTTAAAGTGTCAGATAATCTGGCTACAAATCGGATAATCCTACTCCGCTGGATATTAGCAATACTATATCCTATATTGGAGCGTGCCTGGATGTCAAAATCTCTTGCCATATCCCATACCGTCGGATTCGGAAATGGTTCGGATCGGTAATAAACATGACAGATATTTGATGTTCTCGCAGGAGAAATCGATATAATGGCAAAAAATCCGAACTTTAACACTATGGTTTTGATGTACGATGTTCCACCGCCAGCAGGATCCCGAAGGACCCAAACGCGTTCGCCTACCCTTCCCACGACCTAGCAAGATTCTCTCACACTTTCCCCACAAGCCGCAGCGCAGCTGCCGGTGGTAACCCAAAAGCCGCACGGTATCAACAACGAATCCTACCAAGAATCACCATAAAACCCCCCTCCCAACCAATCGATGAATCGCCGGGTGAGGATGCGACGAGAGCAAGAAAAAGCAGAAGAGAAAACACGTACCCTGCGAGGACGTCGAAGTTCTTGGCCACTACCTTGAGGAAAGATCCGGACCCCATCGTCTCACACCCTCCTCCTCCTCCTCTAGTCCAGCAGTCCCCCTCGCTGCTCTCCCCACCCTGGTTCCGCAGCTCAGAATATAGTGCGGCGTCGTTGGAGAGTGCGCAGAATAGTGGGGGGCAGATTCCTGCGAGAGGAGCCGTTGGTTTTTGGTTCGCGAGAGGGCACACGCTTTCTTCTTCACTCTTTTTTCAACAGTCTCTCTTCGTTTTCTTCTTTTTGAGATATTCTCCGGCCCTCCTATCCGCCGACTGCGCGGCGCGCTGCTATCCGACGCGCAGGCAGGGCCGCCACCAACTGGCCCATCCACGCGCAGTCCAGGAGCACCGACGCGGCCCAGCTCTCAACAGCCGAGAATAGGATGCAGCAGACGACGCATCAAGTGGAACACCAACGGTGGAACAACACGAACATGCTAATGGAACAATGCACGGCCACAAGTGGAAAAAAAATTTTAGCGAAACAAAACAACAGTGTTGATATAAAATTTCTCAAATATCAGCTGGATGACACAAAAGATGATTTTATGAGAACAAAATGAATAGTGGAACATTTCACTAAACTCGTGCGAAATTTCTAATGTACGGTTAAAAAAATAGTAAGCTAGAACGAAACATCATCGATTTTGAAAAAAAATGTGTTGATAGAACAAAATGCTGCTCACATACTGAAACATTTTCAAACGCACGGTGAAACAAAAAAATTAGTAAGATGGAACAAAACAATTATCTATTCTGGAACAAAAAATGTGTCGATGCAAAAAGATATTGCTCGCAACGAAACATTTTTCAATGTTGGGTAGAACAAAAGAATTACTAAGCCGGAACACAAAAATTTGAGTCTATAACAAAAATCATAAGAAGGAACAGAAAAGGAAAAAGAAGAAGACGAAAGAAAAAAAAAGGAAATAACAAAGGTACAAACGCAAGCTAGCAACGCCGAGGCAAGGATTAAAAGGAAAACACGGATAGAACTACAAGTAAAACTGCAGGAGGAGAATGTTGAAATCTAGCTTTGTAAGCGGTGGGGTGAGTATAAAGGGGGTAAGAGCAACTCTAGCAGATTATTTAAATCTCTCTAGTCTTTAAAAAAACTGCTATTATAAAGAATAGAGGGCAAAATTTCACTCTAGCAGATTCCCTAAAGCTCTCTCTATCCCTAAAATTTTTAAAGGGCACTTTAAAAACTGCGGTGTAACACCTCAATTTTTCGAAACCTGAAAATTAAGGCCAACAAAAACTTTTTGCTAATGATATCAGTTAAATTACATCATAGTAAAAATATTAATCAAAACATGCTTCTGGTAACCCTAAAGCAAGGCAACCAAAATCCTTTCCCCCTATTCCTGCTCCCTTGATCTCTACTTTGTCGGAGCCCTGTTCGGCAATGTTCTCAAACCCTGTTCTACCCTTGTCCTCTTACGCGGCTAAACACCTTGCAATCTCGCCACGAATACACCTTCGGCATCCCTTTCCCTCCCTCCTCATCGGTGCAACCTAAATCCACATCTGCCGCAAAGTGCCCACATGGTACTTCTGTGAAATTGAAACATATACTCATCTTGAATCTTCTCCGAATGACTTAAAATTCTACCACCAACTTCGTCATGCCCTATCGCGAGTAGGTGCCCATATATACTGCTTTCATGTATACGCACATATGCGAACCCTAATTCTCGACACCCCCTGTTTCCCCTCCTGTCGTCAAAACCTCAGGCATGTATATATGCATGTATCAGCACCCGAACTTAAACCACAGCTTACTGCAACTTCGCATGTCTATTCCATCCGCATACAAACTCTATATATGCTAAAATATCCAAGCGTATGTGGACACACACACTCCACACCCTAAATTATTTAACTCTCGGTAAAACCATAGCCACTACGATTTCTCTCTTCCTCTTTGCCATGTGACATGCCAATAACTTTTCACCTCAACCACGTTACCATGCCAGGGAATAAATATCCGCCCCGTTATATTTCTACCAAATAACCATTTAACCATTCATCTTCTTACCATAGTCAACACCCTCTTTACCGTTCGCCATACCTACCCATCACTCGGACACGAGCGTTATGTCAATCCTTATGCATGTATATGGGTACATATCCTTCACAGGATCTATGCCACCTTTTCTCTCTCCTAGTAACAATTTAAACCTAAACCTAACCCATAACCCTAAACATCCAAGCTTTTGACTCCGACTCAATTCGAGGGCCATACTTGCTATAGGTCTCAAAGCTTCCTCGCTATCCCTCGTTCCATCACTCGGCTGACCTACAAACAATCCAATAAAGACACTCCAAACATCTCTGTCATTTCTCTTTTCTCTATTGCATCCGCAAATTCTAACACGGCAGAAACCAACACTCCATTTCTTTTGCAGCCGTATGTAGCTACCCAATCTTGCAGTAGCAATAATGTTTGCTAACTACTCCCCTCTCCCTTTTTCTCTTCTCAACTTTTTCTCCTCTCTTTCTTTGGACCAAGCTGCAGCACAATCCCTATCCTGGCTGCCCTATTTTTCCCTGCCCCTTTTACCACCCTCCTTTTACTTCAACCTTTTTCCCTCTCCCTGCTGCAGCCAAAAACAGCTGACCCATTCTTTTTCTTTACCTCATCACGTCACCTCTTCTCTGCCCACAGCAAGCTGCATGCGCCCAGCTCCCTTGCGACAGCCAAGCCTCCTTCTTTGCCTCTCAATTTCTGTTGCCCTGCCACCTCCATCTCCTTTAATGCATCAGGTCTTTCTCCCATACTAAGCTCATTTATCCTCATGCATCCAGCAGCAGCAGCCACACCACTCTTTCTTTCTCTGCCGCACCACACAACAGCAACAGCATGGAACCGGTCAACTGCTCCATCTTTTCTCCCCAATATTTTCCCTGGGCAGTGCTGCACGCCAAAGCAAGCCATGCACTCTCCTCTTCAATGCGCACACAGCAGCAGCACCCATTCCTCACCCCTTTTTCCCCTGCCATGCATGCACTGCATGCCATATACTTTTTCTTTACACCAGCACCTGCTAAGTCAGCTGCTCCATCACTTCATTTTCTTTTCCATTCTTATACCTACCTTTCTCTCTGAGCAGTCCCAGCAACAGCCATACCCGAGCTGCTCTTTTCCCCATTTGCTTGCTTGCCGAGCTCCACCCACTGCTCCAATGGCTGCTCCTCCAAGCAAACTGAGTTCCAACCCCTCCCGAGCTCCCTCTCGCAGTCCAAGCTTGAGCTCCATCTCGTCCCTGCTCCTAAATTAGTTAAGCTCCACAGCTGAGCTTCCATTGTTGCTGGTCCAAGGCTTTCTCCCTTTTCCCATCAACAGCCGAGCTCTTCACCAAGCAGCGCCACCTTTCCTCTGTCCACAGCAAGCTACGCCACCAAGCTCCCTCGCACCTCACCATTTTTCTCCTCCCCTCTGAGCTGCCGCAGCCCCCACTTCTCCTAACCCGAGCTGCTTCAAGTTCTGCCCTAACTCCCCTAGTTCCTATTTTTTCTCCACGCCAGGAATTTCTCCCCACCATTTCTCTTCTTCCCGAGTAGCCCCAGCCCTTGCCGCTGCTCCTTTTTCCCCGCCGTGGCAGCTCAAGTCGTTGCCGCTGCCTCTTACTGTTGTCGCGGCAAGCTGCCACCCTCCCTTTCTCCCGCCGCGGCAGACACTTCCTCCATCGCGGCAGCTCGCGGCAAGCCTTTCCTCGTCGTGGCAGCACTGCGGCAGTACCGTGCCACGCCCCTGCCGCAGTTACAACGCCCCTGCCGCAACTGCCACGCTCCCGCCGCAGCTGCCATGCCCTGCCGCAGCTGCTGCCTAGCCATGGCCATTGCCACCTTTTTCATGCCGCGGCAAAGCTCTGCGGCCACTCCTTTTTCCTTGCCGCGGCAGCTTCTCTCCTACCGCAACTGCATTGCCCCTGCCACGGCAGCTTACTGCTGCTGCCATCGCTCCCTTGCCTCTGCCGCGGCAACCTCTCCACTGCTGCGGTAGTACCGTGGCAACCCCGCTGCCACCATTTTTCTGCCGCGGCAAGCTACTGCTACTGTCGCCCAGCTCCTACCGTGGCAAACCATTGTAGCCAAATCTCCTGCCGCGGCAGCCCACAACCCTGCCGTAGCTGCCCATCTCCTGCCGCGGCAAGCTGCCCCACTGCCACCTTCTCTGTCGCGGCAGCATTTTTCTCACCGCGGCAGCCATTTTTCCACCGCGGCAGCCCACGGTAGCTGCCTCTACAGCCCCGCGCTGCTGTTTTCTCTGCCGTGGCAACGTGCGGCAACTGCCGCTGCCCTCTCACCCCGCCGCAGCAAGCTATTCCCGCCGCGGCAAAGCTATTCCCCGCCGCGGCAAGCCCTTCCTTCACCGCGGCAGCCTCTTTCCCCTGCCGCAGCTCCTTTCTCCTGTCGCGGCAAAGTCCTACCGCAGTTGCCTTGCTCCTAATAAATTCATATATAAGCATGTTATGTCTATTCCTTTAGCATGGCTTAAACTTGGTTAATCCCTTGACGCATTTAAACCTATCATGCCATGTTAGTTCAGTATACCTTTATTTTAGAAGTCTTTTACACCATAATAGCAATGATGGTTTTGAAAACCTAATGATTGTGAGTCGGCTATTATATGCATGCATGCATATGTATGTGCACGTAGGTCATTTTAAATCTTGCTTTAACAAGTTTATAGAGATTTCTAAAACTTTGAAGCATGAATAATGTCCTCGGAACCCAACCTTTATATGAAAGCTAACAGCTTATAAAAGCTAATGTGATCCTAATCATGTAAACCCTAGTTTTCTTATACGTAAAAACTCTTACCTCATGTGTTATTAAATCCATCGCAACATTTTGAAAACCCTAGCACCCCTCTAAGAGCAATGCATGGTTCTAAGTGTTGTTTGAGTGTATGTTGGTTCTTAACTAGTTCTCCCTCGCACCGTTAGTGATTCGCTGTTTTCCGACGTGTAGAAACGACGTTGTGTGACCTCGCGCGAAGGAATCCAGACGATCGTCGTTCCAGATTTAATGTTCGGAGTTGGCCATTATTGCCAGGCAAGCTCTCCGCCCTTGATCATGTTGTAACCCAGGTTTACGAAATGTTATTTTAATTTTGAAACATGCATGCTATGTTTTATAATCGTTATTTTATGTAGCGTAGCTACACCAATAATTAGAAAACCCTAGTCCGACCCTGAACTCCTTGTAGCCCTAAGGACTACGTATTCCGGAAATATTATCAGAAAAACGTAAGGTAGAATATATACATATATACATGCTTAGCCCTGCCGTAGTGAAATTAGGGTTTTAAAAAGAAAATGTGATAACACCCCATATTTCATGTGGTGAACTTTTGAGAAACGGACCGTCGTGTCCAAAGGTGTATGAAGGTAGCATAGCCATGGGTTGGTATGTTTTACCGTAAATAGTTTTGTGAAACCGAGCTGAAAATGGAGAAGATTTTGATCCGGGTCGGTAATGGTTTTGTGAAGCAGGGAGTTTTTGTTAAAGAGCGAGGTAAGGCCCGTCGTGGTTCTCGCTGCCTATTTACGGGAGTGGTGTGGAGTCCCTCTCGGATCACCTAAGGACCGATCTTAAGTGCCGTTTGGCCAAATCTTACCGTACGTCCACACGTCCTTTGTAGGAAGGACTTGACATAGTACCCGGCCTGAACTAGCATGAACCCATGGGTAGTTAGTAGAGTGCGGATGGGGTAGTTTAACCCCTGTAGAAAACAAATACAGCAGTTTAGCGAGGCATTGTTCGCCACAAAGTTGGAACACCAACCTCCTTGCAAGCGATGATATTGACTCAAGCTAGGTTTGGGACATGTCCTTCTGACGGGTTCATGGCTGGGTTCACACCGGCGAAGGGTCTCGTTGTACTAGCTCTGGTAGCATGCGGCGCGCAGTATGCCCAGGGTGAACTACATCGTGTGGGTAAAGCCGTACCACCTCTGCAGAGGGTTAAAACTATTCAAATAGCCGTGTCCGCGGTCATGGACGAACTTGGTCGGGCCACACTAAAGTAGACTGGCTTTCAAAGTCAAAAATGGATCATGGGTTATGGGTTTAAGGACGCGATCCGCCGTGTTCGCACGGCAGCGTGCCAAGTTCCCGTTGCAGCGGGAAGAGTGAAGAAGGGATTTCCCGTGGACTCAAGCAAACCCTAGAATCCCCATAAGTACGAGGCGAGCTGTGTCTCCCTGAGGAACCGGGTGATTGTCGTTGGTATCCCCGTAAGTACGAGGTGAGCTGTGTCTCCCTGAGTAACCGGGCGATTGCCGTGTTTTCGTTGGTATCCCCGTAAGTACAAGGTGAGCTGTGTCTCCCTGAGGAACCGGACGAATACCATGCTTTGCCGTTGTAGCGGAAAGCACAGAGATGAACTCCCCGCTGTGACGGGTTGAGTGAATCAAGCAGGTACCGCATCTCGCTGCGTCGAGATGTTTTGCTAAAATTGCTTTTACATCTATTTATTTATTGCAAATGCAAACTTACTTTCTCACACAACATGAAACTTAGGGTAGAGCCAATTTCTTGATTACTCCCATGCACGCTCATATCCGTGATAAACTCCCTGGCGGAGCGCTTGCGAGTACATTCAATGTACTCACCTGGCTTGTTGATTTGGCCAGACAGAAGGTCGTCAGCTCGAAAGCAACGACGCAATCCACGATAACTAGGGCGAACCCCCAGTCAGTTGCCTGTTGGGAACGGCATATTGATGGGCACATCACCGCTCGATTTTCCGCTACAAGATTTCTAGCCGTTGGGCTAAAGGTATAGTTTTTCGATCTTGAAGATTGGATTACGTATTCTATTCTAATAAGTGCGTGTATGATTTTGATACACAGGTTAACTTGTGGGTATTGGTTACTGATCCAGAGACCGGTACCGTAAACACAAGGGCTTATCCGGCCTTAAAACCGGTACGCCACATGGGGTCTAGCCTTTATATTTAGAGGAAGGGGAGGATTTTTATAGTGCACTGTATAGTGAGGATTTTTGGCGCCAGGGACACTTCAAGACGCGCCTGAGCTCCCGCCACCGCCCACCTCGCCGCGCCGCCGCTGTTTCCGGCCACCTCCGACCGCCGGACCGCCGCCATCTCGCACCGCTCGTCGCTGCGGACCCAATCCCGCCGTCGCCACACGTCGCCGCCGCCCCGCGCGAGCTTCCTGCCGCCCGCCCGACCACCGCCATGGCCGTGCCACGGGAGCTCGCCGCGGGCGTGCCTCCGTCGCCGTTCCTCCCTTCCTCGGCTTGCTGAGGACGCCGCCCCGCCTCCCGCACGAGCGCGCGTGCGCCATCTCGCGCTGCCGCCGTCACGCGCCGACCCGCCCCGCGCCGGCCGCCGTCACACGCCGACCCACGATGCCCCTGCACCGCGCCGGCCGCCCTGCGCTGCCGCCGTCACGCGTCGACCCTCCGCCGTCGCCAAGTCCACCTCCCGCTGTCGCCACACGTTGCCGCCGTCCCGCGCGAGCTTCCCCGCCGCCCGCTCGACCACCGCCATGGCCGCGCCACGGGAGCTTGCCGCGGGCGTGCCACGAGCGCGCGCGCCGCCCCACCGCCCGCCGCGCCGCTGCTGCCCCCTCACGGGCCGGCCACGCCGCCGCCGGCTACCCCGCGCGCCGCTGCCCCTGCATGGGCGCGCCCACGAACGCACGCCCGAGCCACGCCACCGGCCGCTCCCGCACGAGCGCGCGCGCGCCGTCCCCGCCCCTGCCAGCCCGGCCGGAGCACCGTGGGGGCGCCGCGTGGCCCCTGCTCCCTTCTCCCCCCGCCGACTGACCTCGCCCGGCCTCCCCTCGCCTATTCGGCCGACGACGAGCTCGACACCCTCAAGGTGTTCGACGAATTGCCCGAAGTACTGAGCAATGAGAAAAAATTATAAAGGCTGAAGTTTTATGAAATCTGACTTTGCATACTTGCTCTGGAGCCTTTAAATTTTTTTAAAGAGCACTTTAAAACTGTTTTAAAGGCGAATTGCCCGAAGTACTGAGCAATGAGAAAAAATTATAAAGGCTGAAGTTTTATGAAATCTGACTTTGCATACTTGCTCTGGAGCCTTTAAATTTTTTTAAAGAGCACTTTAAAACTGTTTTAAAGGCTCCCTTTTTAGGGAATCTGCTAGAGTTGCTCTAAGGAGTTCCAATCCCAGCCCCTGCATTCCCTACCATTTTTTGCTTTTCACGAATTAGACAGGTTCATGGGCCGTGGGCTGCAGGCGGCCGCGCGCGCGGCATATAGCAGTACCGTCCAGTTCTTTAAGACGTATCTCTCTAGAAAAAAAAAGGACATTTCTATCTCTATCGTTGTGCACGGCCGATTACAAAGGTTCTATAGGCTTCTTGTACCTCTCGAGCTCAGTAAGATGGGTTTGTGCGGTTCAGATCATGCAGAGAAAAATTGGGATGCTGCGTCTTGGCATAGGCCTGAGTTACAGTGATTCGTATGAAGATAAGTCCTAGGCCCGTTCGGGATGCACCGAACCTTTTGCCGGTCTCGATCAAACTTCTCTTCACAGTGCGGGCCGGCCATCTGGGCGTCTCGGACGAAGGCCATTCACGAGGAATAGCTCATTTTCCCTAAAAAAAGAACAAAAAATGAGGAAGAGTTCTGAAGTCCATGCCTGCTATCGGTTTCGTTGAACAGCTTACGTGCATGATCTGAAGTCTGTGGGCTTACGAGCAATTTTATGTTTTTCCTGAGCACTGATAGAACGAACAGTTGGTGCGTGCTTTTGCGTGGCGATTCTAATAATCTTACGCGAGTTGTTCCCTGCGCAAGGCATTCATCGCGCGCTCAGGATAGCTTGTGGAGACGTACGGATGCAGATGGTCAGGTCAGGATCAGGGTCAGCACGGCCGGGAGAGCTAACGAGACAGGCAGAGGCAGATCGAGAGGCCTTGCGCGAACTGTGTACAGATAACACGTGCTTTCGAGGGCTAACGCTACTGCCCATCGACTGCAAAGCCTGCTCCTCCGTTCTGACGATCTTGCTTCACTGTAGAATTCTTTCGTCTCCTACGATCTTTTTATTTGGAGGTGGCCAGGTGCATGGGTGGAGCAGTGGAGGCTGTGGAGCTACTAGCAGCCACCGCATTGCATAAGGCGTAATAACACGAAGAAATGACTGAGAACCACGCAAACCCAAACCTGAAAGTGACAAATAACAATCCCCTGGCCTGCCGTCGGAGGGAAACTAAGCCGCCGCGCGACCATATATATGGTCCATATCCAAGGTGAGATGCGTGGCAAGTATATATGTAGCTAGCCTACTGGCGAGTTCCAGCTTGCTGGACACCTGGGATCTTGGGTATGGTTGATGACTCGATCACTGGACGACCGGGCCACACTGCATGGACCATGCACGCAGAGCTAGTCACGTCTCTTTCCTTGACTGTGATACGGAAATTAGCTGCTCCCTTCATTCAGATTATAGGATGTATTTTGACTGTTTAATATGGTTGAACTATAAATAAGTTGTACAATATTTTTTAATAGTTACAAAAGCACAATTATAAGAAAGATTTTCCGAAGAAGAATCCAATTATATCAGTTTTGTGTCTCATAACCAATATATTATTGGATTAATTGTTGATCAAGTCTTAAATTTGAATAATCAAAATACGCCTTATAATTCTGAAATGAGGGAGTACGCAAAGAGCCGTTGGTGCAACAATTGGTAGTCACCTGGCCGGTATGTCTTGTTTTGGTCTTTAGGAACTTGAAACTTGGATCATTCGTGACATAAATCAGCTGTGTGCAATTGCACTGTTTTAATTTTGTTTGGGGATGAATCTTTTGTTATGTCCCATCTATGTATAAATCATTTTGTCGTATATATAACCACTGGTTAATAGTGGAGAAGCATCTCAAGTACCATCTCCTGGATGATTCCTTCCTCTTCCTCCAGTTCCGATGCGAGCAACACTGGAGGCAGTGCGGCGAGGCCTAGTTTTTGTTGTTTCCAGGGATGCTGCCGACCCTAATCCACATTATCCGCATAGAGAGGTGCGGCAGAAGTAGTGGTGCAGTGTTCAACGGTGGATGGGTTTTCATCAATGATGGCCCTGTCGACCCTTTGACACGTGACCAAGTGCGTATCCATCCCCTTTGTGGATTGGGACATGTTTCCTTAAGGGAAAGCATGTAACTTATGGTTCTTTTTTGCCGTTTTCTGTGGGTTTTTCATTCTCTTTGTTTTTCTCTTATTCTTAACGGAAGCATGGTTGTAAGTAGGAATAGAAAAAAGTAAGAATTGAATGTCATAGTATGTTGAATCCTAGATGAATAGAAAACATAGGAATAAATAATCGAAGTTGCTTGATTGCATCATAGAAAAAACAGAAATTTCCTTAAAGGATTCATTAGACGTTTGCCATAGTCGTCATAGAAACAAAGAAATTTTTTCACGAGGTTAGACTCAGTAGAATATTTTCTTTGAAATTACATGCAAAGTAATAATAAGAAAAATTTATGGTTTTTAATCCTACAACTCAAACAAGCTCCATAGGGACTTTTTCTAAAGAATAGAATTCTATAAAATTTATTTGAGCAGAAGAGGCCCGTAAATTACAGGAGGCATGCAAATAAAAGTTCAAATGTTTGCTGTTTTGTTCCTGATCTTTTGACAACTCTGCTGGTCTTACTTATTTTAAGATTTTAACTGAACCAATGTCACGTCTATTCTTCTTATGTATATTTATATATTGAAACACTTTGGAGGAAAAAGTTGCAAGGTGGTACATGTGTCACACATAAGTAGAGGTCACCACGATTGGATGCTTTCATGATTCCCGTTTTTGCATGCTTTGCGAACAGTTTCCTTTATTTATTTTTACCGGTAGTTTCCCAGCGGGCCACCCCCGGACGAGTCAAGTCATAGTCAATTCAACTATCCAAGCAAGAACACATCAATAAACATAGTCTATAAATATAATTAATTAACAAGCATATATATATGAAGTGACTAATCTATCTACTATTGGCCTCTTTCATTTTATATGCATTAGCTTGTTGGTCTCGTCGTGTCACCAGCCTTCCTATTCCTTCTGTGCATCTTTTGCACAGTGCCGATGCTGTTCTGGCAAGCGTCTCCTCCTTCATGCACGGCATTACTGAGATGGGGCCATGCGTATGCATCAACATGTCAGTGCATGCACTTGGTAAATTAAACGGGCCTACAGACAGTCGAAGCATCTGTATGCCTTCACTTGATCTTGATCAGCTCCTCCAATGCACGAGTTCATGTCTTCCCACCCAATGCATACATGATGCATCTCATCAGTAGAACGTGAGGAAATGATAGATAAGCTAGCTCCAGTGTTACATCCAGCGATGAATAATGATCCATACATGATCACAAAGCCAGAGACAATGGCATGCGTCTGATCGTCAGCAATGTATCAGACGTCAGTTCTTTCCTGAATTTGTTGAGATTGAATTTACAAGCACAATCATTAGATTGATTAATGGCAGTCAATCTTGGTTCAAATACATGTCCGCCATTTTTGTAACCATTGTTTACTCTTCTTCTTAATGAATAGGCAGTGTTCTGTCATGTTTCTCAGAAAAAAAATCTTAGTTCAAGCTCGACTATGCTCAAGTCTAGTTAAATCAAGGCTCAGAAGTCAAGTGACAAGCTCCTGCAATTTCAGAGAAACTATACATTAACTGGTCAATCAATCACCATTGAAATTAAGTCACTATAGCAGGATTCAGATTTACCCTGACAGCTAAAAACCGTCACTAAATTAGAAGCGTGAGGTTAACTGGAACCTAAATCTCACTAAATCAAATCACTATAAAGGTAGAAAAGCAAACTGACACTGCCAGATTTCAAAATCTTAGTGTTCTCGATCGTCAACAACGTGATGAGAGAGAGACCATCATTACTGATCTTGATGATATCTTAGTAAAGTAATGTAAACTCCCTCTCCTTTCACAGGATGCTATAATTAGCATGGCACCACACCACTTTGGTGCTATGCTTAATTAGGCCTTAAAATATGCTATAATTAGCATGGCACCACACCACTTGGTGCTATGCTTAATTAGGCCTTAAAATAGATTTGATAAGATTATCTCCCCTGACCGTACGAAGAGGAAGACAAGTCCCAGCCTCATTCCATCGTGCACACTCAGTAGGCCATGCGGTACTATTTATAATTTAATCCCTGCCACTGAGTACTTTGTTGCTTTTGCCCATTAAATAAATATGATACATAATTAATTTATATAGTGTGTTAGCTTCTCGACCATTTGACAACAGATGTTCGTGCTTTAATTTATACTTTCTTACTTAGCATTTTAGAAACTAAGACTTTTCCTTTTACGGGGAAGCACATCTCGTTGTTTCTCCAAGGTGGATGCACGTAACTCACACATATTACATTCACACCACCGTATATATATAAGTGTGTCCTCTATATATGATAAAAAAAATTTAAGGCTCTACCAACCTCACTTACAGTGGACGCTTTTCATTGTATTTCTTCTTTCTTTTTCTTGTTTTGAGAAAAAACTATTAGACCATAACTCTTTCGGGAAATAAAAAAACATAAATATACAAATGCATGATGCATATATCATAAAGAAGGACTATGGAGCCGGTAGTGGGAATCGAACCCACAATATACCCCAAGGTTGTGAGCTACCAACTATTCTCAAAAGAGGGTTGGTTACGCTCTGTACCATATCTATACAAATAGAATAGTATATTATACAGAATGGTAAAGAGGTCTCTTCTATATCAATTCTAAAAATCTATACAAACACGAAATTAATATGGTCACAAATATATATTACCCGGTCACATATGTACTCCCATTAGATACGGCAAACCGTGTCAATCCTGATAAATGAGCCAACTTGGGTGCCCAGGAACGAACAACGTGGCTTCCACGGCTAGACAGCATGCCCATATGTTAGGGCATTGGCTGTGTAAGGATTCTTCTTATTCAAATTGCCTTATTCTACGCTCAAAAATTATTCCTTTTAAAGCTTTGTGGTCATGTCATCTAAAATATTTCGAACATCTATAATCACTAGTCTTAGTGCTTAACTTGTAAGAATTAATACGCCTAATTTATTTATATACATCCGTTGATATGCTACTTGCTGAGCGATTAAGGAACCTGTGTACAGACATGTATATGTTGGTTACTGAGGTACGTAGTGGCACTGTGGCAATCATGTTTTTCAAACTTTGGTAGCATTGTTGCAACCAGCAATGTGATGCAGACTTGCCTTTCTGGCGTTGCTTTAAGAGAGCTGTTTTCTGATACATTGTACATGTCAAAGATGATCCACCCACCAACAATTCAGGTACATGCATGCCCTAACCAAAATAATGCAGTACTCCAGAGCATGCCACCATTAATTTGCTCTTTTGGAGGGCATGACAACTTGCCCTCTTAAATTAAGCTTGGGGCTAGCAATGTAATAGTGTGGATTTTTTCATAACAAATAATGCACAGTACTATTAGTACCAAACCAACACTGTCACTGCTGGGGTATCAAAAACTAAGAACTGTAGATTGTTTGCCTCAACTTGTCCCTTCTTTTCCACCCTTTTCTAGAAAGTGACATGGAATTCAACCCTTTAAGCCTTTTAAAAACTGGTGGCCATCCACCTACACCGAACCAAAGGGAAATACTGCTACTACACCAATGTCCATCAAGCTAGGCTAGCAACATGTTATATATTGTGATGATGTCTCCATTATACTATTGTCTTCAATGTTCATAGCTCCAGTCTTTCTGTGGTTCTACAGTGAGTATGTGATGTGTGCGCTTGCAATATGTTTGAGGTGCATTAACATATGAGACGGAAAGGAAAGGCTGATCAGTGCTAATTAAATGGAGCGGTTAACTGTTGCCTGCCTTACCTGAGACAACCAACAACTTTTGCTTTTATCATTCCTCCATGTTAGCCCTATATATGCACGTTAATTAATCTAGCATTAATGGACAAGCAAATGCTGGTGGTCACCTTGTGTGTCCTGGATTACTCTCTGCATGCGGGCCTCGCTACTGATCAGATATGTGGTAACATCCCAGTTTTGTGAGAATGATGTATCGTTTTTTTTGTGGTAAAGGGTCGGGGATTTTATTCATTAGAAGCAGAGTACAGAGAGAAGCCTGAACAAGTACACGCTGTATGTTTTGTTTCAAGCGTTTCTAACAACTTCAACATATAGTGAGTGCATAATAGTCTAATGGATTGTCCAGATGTGGGTGAAGAGGCTAATTATGAATGCTTGTTCCAGGAAGATGCTATACCTATGAAGTCACATGATCGATGGTATCCTTACACCCCAATTTCAGTTTCTACCCCAAATAAACAGTGCCCGTGCTCATCTCCACATTTCACCTCCTTAAGAAACATCTTTAAACAAAGAAGGGTCGGGCAAAAGGGCAAATCCCAATTAGCAGATAAGTTTAAACTTAATGAAAATGATATCCTATTCAAAAATCGATCGGTTGTGATGGCACAGCTGAGGGCGTGGTTTAGACTGAGCACGGCAGCCGAGGCCGGCTAGGACAGAGCTCGGAGTAGCATGGCGGCGAAAAGGAATGGAGGGTGTTGAGAGCAGGCTGAACTCAATCAGCGTGCTAGAGTAATATGATCATTTTGTCCAAAGCAAAGCACGAGCATGGAGCCTGTACTATTCGGATGTGGACTGGTGAAATGAGATCGGCTCTACGCATATACATATCAATGGAAATCAAGGCGCTAATTCCCTTTCAATCTTTAGTGAATCCCATCTTTGACGTCCATGCACCAACTGTTGTGGCCGGCAGGCAAACAAGTGCATGTGTTTGTCTGCGAGTGACAGCGTGGGAGAGAGTGGCCTACAGCAAAAAGGATGGTGAGATCGGGAGAAGAAAAACATTGAGATTTGGCAGGTGGCCTGGAGGGAGTGATGTGTGCCGTGTTAAAAGGGTGTGATGCTGGTAGAACTTGGTCTGGAGACATCCTTAAACTGACTCTAATAAGAAAGAAATAAACATTTGGCAGGTTTATCCAACACTGGAGACTCCTGGACCACACTAGCAAATTCTTGTGGTTCGTAGCAAGAATCAGAATCACATGTCACCGGTTTACCTAAAAGAGATTGCTTTATCAAAGCTCACCAAATCCTCTTTTTTTTTCCATGAGCTAAAAGGAGATATGCTCATCTGCAGCTAGCTGTTTGTTTGCATGGTTACTCTTGGTACTGACGAGAGATTCGGAAGAGCAAGACTTTTGTAATTTATACTATTTGAAAAACACTGTAGCATAGTACTTAAAAAAAGAAATATAGAATTAGTATTCCTTTTGGTTTCTTTTGGCTGTTCCTCCTAGCTAGGCTCCTACAGATTTGCATGGTCACTGTACCTAGCTCTTGGTGTATCTGTAATTTGGCTTCTCCCCCTCCAAGCATACAGCATGCATGTGAGGATTCTACAGTACGCCAAGTCGCCACGTCCATAGCAGGTAGTACAGCAGGCACTAGGACATCATGGATTCGATGACGGGCAAACACGAGACAGAGCAAAGGGCATAGGAGATGCACATGAGCGGTCACCGGTTCGTCTGGCTGCTTGGTTGCGTCGATCAGCAAGCCAACAAAAATGAAGTTAAAAAAATTCTACAGTTGGCATAATACAAGTCACACAACATTTAGAAGATCATGAATAGACCAATAATTAAGCAACATGCAGCGCGGTTAGTGACGTTTGGATGCTGGAATGTTCCTCCTGTCCTCTTGGAATTGAATTGTTTTGTGTGAAATCCATGCGTTCCAAACATATTCTTACCAAATGGCTAGTAAATTTAATACGTTTGATACTAGATGATACGAACTCTGTCTGGTTCACAATGAAGGTCCTTTGAGCCTTTTCGACTCTTCTTGAAATGTAAGTCTTTCTACGCCTGCAGCGGGGGATCTTGCACCCCTCCAGCCTGGGCACTTTCCCGCGCTCCACGACTGCCGACGCCGTGTCGCCGGGAAGTTTCACAGTTGTCATAGCAATAATTACGCACTTAAGGTTTACGGCTTGTTTAGACTTCAAATAATTTCGGGCTCGCCACTACGTGCAGTCTAGCTAATTTGAGTTTTAGGGCTCTCCCAATGCACAGGTGCTTAGATGAGGTGCTAAGTACATGAAAGAGCTTAGCAACTGAACTCCTCAATGCATAGGTGCTTAGCTTTTTGTAGCTAAGCTTCCTTCATTTAATTGTTTAGCAACTAAACTCCCCAATACATAGACGCCACATAGGCGTTTTGCATAGATCCACGTGCTTAGCATCGTTTCTTCCTGAGGTCACCAAAATGCTCTCTCTCCTCCTTAATTACTTTGTCACGTCAGTTTTTTGCCTATGTGGCATTCTTAGCACCTGTACACCGTGGAGCACTGGGAAGGGCCTTACTAACAACTATGGAGAAATTTGTTGCGGCTAAATTTGTTTTTCACTTATGTGACTTCTATGACATCTTATACTCTGTTCAGTCTTACTAAAATAAGCGGTATAGATCATTTTTCAACGTACTCTACATCTAGATAGTTATAATTTGGTCTCATCAAAAATAAGTGGTGCGTATATTTTCTTTTTCATCTATAGAGCGGGGATCCAACAAGCCCGTTCTCTAAAATATTTTACTTTTCACTAAAATTAATATATACCTAATTTCTTTCATCAAAATAAGTGGTGTATATTTTTTCTTTTTCTTTAGATTAATGCAAGCATTTCTAGATTTTTGGAGGAAATTTATATTTCTCAAAACAAATATGGTACCCTAAGTCTCACGTATTGTTACGTAGACATATCTATAGATATCTTCTAGTCAAGCATGTGCAGATGTTTTAACTAGATTTTCAACACTGTAATTAAAAATAATATTACAACTACAATGTATTCTCAAACATATTGCTATAGAATTTAGTGGTCACAGTTACATTCCTAACGAAAAATTCACAACGACGCTCACTGGTAGGTGGGGCCAAGCAGAGCAAGCTTAAGAAATTTCAAGCCCACCTATAACGGCCCACCCAAATATATAGAGCTCACAACAACTTCTGCAACTCAACCTTTGTCACTCCGTATTCGACTCAGGCTTGGTCTCCAGGGTTAGTTTGGAGTGATCAGCAAAGAAGAGATTAATTTTTGTTTCCGGAGGCTGCTTTCCTTACACTAACAAGAGCTAAGTGAACCTAATAATTTCGCTCCCGTCCTCCTTATCCTCGTCAGTCTTGCTCGATTTTCAACCCTCTCTCTCAAGCATCCCTTTAATGCGTCTTGATCTCTCTCCTCCAATCCCGACAAAGTGCACCATCCGTCTCCTGCCCTGATGTTCTCCTCCCCTCTCTCTCTCTCTCTCTCTCTCTCTCGCCCTCCCTCCTCCTCTCTAACTCTCTCTCTCTCAACCCTCTCTCCCCTATCATATGCTCCTTCCCCTCCTCTAGGCTCCAAACACCAACCCGTCTTCCTCTCTGCAACGCATAGACGAGGCAAACCCAACCAAAACACCATAAAATACTGTGTCTGATCTCCACGAGCACACAGACCCCTCTCTCTCTCTCATCATCATCATAGTACTATATGAAAAACAATTCTTGCCAACCTACGGTGTTTCCCTCACAGCTAGCTAGCTCGATCTCTTTCTCACTCTAGGGCCGCCGCCGCCGGCGCCACTGCCACCACCACCACCACCGCCCCCACATCGTCACACCTAACCAGTTGAGAAGCCCCACAAGAACAGCTCGTAGGACACCAAATCCATCGCTCAACTTCCCCGAACCCAAAAAAAACATCATCTTGTAGCGTGTATATGTCTATGGCGTAATCGAGGCCATGGACGTTGCCGGAGACGCCGGCGGAGGCCGCCGCCACAACTTCCCCCTGCAGCTCCTCGAGAAGAAGGAAGACCAGCCGTGCTCCACCTCACCTGCTGCTGGGGTGGGCGTCGGCGCCGGGACGAATGGGTCAGCGACGGGGGAGCTGCAGCTGCGGAAGGCGGCGCCGCCGAAGCGGACCACGAGCAAGGACCGGCACACGAAGGTGGACGGGCGCGGCCGGCGCATCCGGATGCCGGCGATCTGCGCCGCGCGGGTGTTCCAGCTGACGCGAGAGCTGGGGCACAAGACGGACGGCGAGACCATCGAGTGGCTGCTCCAGCAGGCGGAACCCGCGGTGATCGCGGCCACCGGCACCGGTACCATCCCGGCCAACTTCACCTCCCTCAACATCTCCCTCCGCTCCTCCGGCGCCACGCTCTCCACCATACCCGCCCACCTCCGCGCGGCGGGCCTGGCGGGCTCTCGCTTCGGCGGCGCACGGGCCGATGCGTGGGACCGCTTCGTCGGCCACGGGTTCGGCGGCCTCGAGGGCCCGCCCTCCGCCACCACCTCCTCGTCTTCCCCGCTGCTGCTGAGCTTCCACTCCGGGAGCGTCGGCCTTGACGTGTCACCGTCGTCGTCGTCTGCCGCCGCCAACACCGACCTGTCCAGCAGGAAGCGGCGTTGGGAGCAAGAAATGCAGCAGCAGCAACAGCAGCAGTACCAGCAGCAGATGGCCGGGTACACGCAGAGCCAAATGCCGGGCACGGTGTGGATGATGCCGACCAGCAGCGCGCAGGCCGGAGCGGCATCACCCGGTGGAGGCGGCGGCAGCGAGTCGATTTGGACGAGCGGCGGCGGCGCCGCGGCGACCGTGTACCGCGGAGTGCCGAGCGGGCTACATTTCATGAACCTCCCGGCGCCGATGGCGCTGCTGCCCGTGGGCACGCGCAGCAGCTGGGGCTCGGCCAGGTCGGCGGCAATAATGGCAGCGCCGGCGGAGGCGAGGGGCACATGGGGATTCTCGCCGCGCTCAACGCGTACCGTGCACAGGCACAGGCAGCAGCATCAGTCGATGCCGGCGCGGGGCACGACGGAGCAGAAGGGCACGGCGGCGGCAAGCGGAACGAGAGCATGAGCGGCAGCGACGACTCGTAGGACTCCGCACGCGGGCGCTGGTCCGTCGATCCGGCCGGTTTGGCTTACGTGTTTTTTCTGATTTTGATTTGTTCTTCTTGGTTTCGTCTTTGTTGCTGCTCGTCATGGCTTTCTCCCTAGTTCAAATTCTTGCAAGGATCGATCGCATAGTTGCATCCCATCCCATGACATCGGGGCAAAATTATTATTCGTAAAATCTCTGCATGGGAGAGAGGGAAATTAATGGAATGCCGATTTAGATAGAGAGACTGTTCTTTTGTTCTTCCAGGGCTTGTCAATTAGGGTTTTGTCTAAATGTTAGGACAAGAGAAGAGATGGCATTAACAAGCCTGTCTGCCATTGTCCATAACTTTGTAGTACTACTACTCTCCAAGCACGTACATAACCCTTCACGTTAAACATACACTTTCCTTTTTCGCGAGGCTCTGCATTTTCTCCACGAAGCCATCCTTCCAATGCCAAGTACTAGGGTTCCAGTCTCCAATCGTATTATTTTCCACTTTGATTAATATTGTACCGGCAGTTGCAAACGTTCCTTTTGTTAGAACGCATATGGTACCATAGCAGCTAGCCAGCAAAGTTGCCAAAAAAATAAAGAAAAAATCTATGTTTTGACCGGTCGAATGATTGGCTAAAGCGCCGATTGGTTTGTGAGCGTCCGATGCGCACGCATCAGGAGGAGGGGAGGAGGAAGAAGAAGAAAGGAATGAGGAAGAAGGAAGGGGAAGGGGAACGGGAACGGGGGAGGCTGACTAGTGACGACAACGAGCTCGATGGTGACGGTGCATCCTGGGGCTAACTGGTGGTTGGAAGGGTAATGCCCGCCCCTCCAGGGTTAGAAGGACGGTCTGATCGGGGCGCTGGCACCCCGACTTAATGCTGGCCATATTTGCAAGGAGGTGACGGTTTAGTGGAGCGGGAGGAGGCGTAGCAAGAGGAGAAAGAAAGGAAGGAAAACAGTGGCAAGATGGCTATAGGGGAGAGGAGGGGGGTGGCCAGTTGGCCGGAGCGGGAGGGAGAAAGAGAGCGGTCGGACGATATGACAAGGAGGCGCGCGTAAAAAAAAACGAAAGAACGGAACGAACATTACTGTCTCCAACAGTATCGCGCAACGCCATAAATTCATTCCACCGCTATTACAGATTTACAGCTAAGCCGATCACCCAACAACGATCAATTTCCCGCATTACGGCGAGGCACCAGCACATGCATACCCCGTCCCAACTCCCAACTCCCAACCCGACGTGCGCGCCGACGCAGCTAGCTACCAGCGGGAGCACGATCGAGCTCGCTTCCGTCGCGCTCGGTCGATGGGGGCGCCGCTAGGCCGTGCACGCACGGCGCCATGCGCACGGCGGTGTGATGCAGCTAGCAGAGCAGCAGGCAAGCCCCACGCGCGCACGGGAGCGGGACCGGCCCACGCGCGCTCGCTTCAGCTGCGGCAGCTGCTGCTTACCCATATAAAGCAGGAGCAGGGGGGCAGCGCGCGTGTGGTCCTGCGCGCCAGGGTTGCCCATTGTTGTCTCCGGCCCTGGCCGGCCGATCGTCCCGGCCAGGCGCGGTTGAATATATTGCAGCTCTGCGGCACGCACCACGTATCCCACGCGGACTATCTAGCTAGAGATCACTCCAAGTTTGTGTGCTTTCACTAGAGCCGTGGGCAAGGAAATCGTGGGGGGCCGGGTGCATGCATGCTCGTGGATCTTGGCAGGCATGGCCCAATCAATTCTGTTTTCTGATCTTTTTTTTTGCCCTTGATCCGCTCATGTTCGCGCCCCGGAAGGGAATTGAACTGTTTTCTGTAAAACCGTTGCGTCCCAGATGGAGACCTTAGCTTCCTGAAATCTCTTTTCTCTTGTGTAGAATGTTTATCTATCTAATACGTGCATTATGGTGGTTTTTGTTGCAGGATCACTTATCATTGATGACATGAGAGATTTTACTTGATTATTCGAGATTTCACTTGACTTCGGTGGAGCTGGCTCTACCATGTGTATGGTCATATCGTTGATGGAAGGAAGGGGCAAGCAAGCAAGCGACGGATGGGTTTAATTGCAAACATATTGGATCGACCGGTGACATGCATGCATGGCCACATAATTAGCTACAACGCGCGCGGCCTGCGCATGCAGGCAGGCGGGTGTGCGCAGGTGAGAGAGAAAGAGAGAGCAGCTGCTGCTGCACTGCAGGATGAGGCCAATAACGTGCTGGAGCTGTCGGTTGTTCTCTGACCCAAATTGGAGAGTCGTCACATGCATGTTGAGCTGATTGGCTCCATTGAGTGGCCTAGCTAGCAGCAGCAGTACTAGTAGCTAGCAGGCTCGCAGCAGCAGCTGCTGCACTGCTGCAGCGCCCTAGCCACTTGCATTTTCCACCTTCCCCGTCTACTACGTTGAACCTACAGACTTGACCAGATCCGAGCGATATCGATCGGGTCTACGACTCAAAGTTGAACCTAAGTACATAGATTTGAGCCTTTTTGTTACACAAGAAAAGTTAAGACTTGAGCTGTTGAGCATGATCTCTCGTAGTACGTACGTGGTACGTACGTACGGGTACAACATTTTGCAGATGTGCTAATACCCAGTCACCCAGACAGCATAAGTTCGCAGTTGACCCGTATTCAGTACGTTTTCATGCATGTTGATTTTGACATCTCAGAAAGAAAAGAAAATAAAAGAAATTCTCAACGCGTTGAAGTGAAATTCTTGTGTTGCAAATATTCGGAGATCGATCGAGAGGCCGTGACGAGGAGCTTTTTGGTTTGCGAGCTCTCGCGCTGGCTGGCTGGCTCCGATTTTGACCTCGCTAGCTAGGTAGCTTTTGCCAGGACTGGCGCGCGGGCATTCCTCTTTTCAAAAGATAGGCAGGCAGGCGGGCGGGGACAGGGAGGCAGGCGCATGTGTGCGTCTCTACCGAGGCGATCGACGACAACAAAACTACTGGGAATTCTTTCATAGGGATCATGAGTGTAAAGCAGCGACTAACTCGGCACACCAACCCACACACACGCACATAATGGTCGCGTCGCGTCCTTTTCCTCCCCCCTGCATCATTTGCTCCCTGAGAGAGCGCGAGAGGATTAGCGGTGGGGAATCTGCAGAGACCACGGCTGCAAAATGCAAAATGCAAACTAGCTTATTCTGCTAGGATGGCATAGGCGCAGCTTTCCTTCGTCCTATCACTTTTGTGGCCAGCCAGCCAGCCAGCCAGCCGGGGATCGATGCATGATCGATCAATACACACACACGCATATGTGCAGTCTTTTGTGGCCTCAAAGGAACAGCAGTGGCACACAGTCACGGTGTGGCTGTGTGTATGTGTGTTATCCGTGTTAGCACTATTACGCCCACTCTAGTTCCTTTTTGCAGTGCGTGCGATACATCTTTTTCCCCCTCTACTGCCGGGCCAACGGTGCTTTTTCAGAAAGAGCTGTTTTGCGCTTCAGCTTTAATTTCATCGCTGCCCTCTGCCTCTGCATCTGCGGCCTAAGCTATGGATCCGCCCTCCCTGCCTCGATCGAGACCATGGCCATGGCCATGGCAGGATCTACGGTTCATGCACCGATGATGAAAATCTGGTCATCGCTGACGTCGTCGTCGTCGTCGAAGTGGACATTCTAACGTTTTTCATGGATCAGATACTACTGATTATTATCACCATCTCGCAAAAGCAAGTGCCATGGATTTTAGTGCGTTTTTGGTTGTGTCTGAAAGGAATCAAAGCTTAGCTATACTTTGAAGTAGACCAGTAGTTCGTACGTCATGTATGTGTTGATTAAGTGTAGTGCTACCTGTCGTTAATTACCGGTAGCGTGCCGTGCTAATATTCGTAGGCGATATTATTGGATTAGAAGGCTCTAATCGTTTTTAATTAGATTTGGGGTGGTCCATGCCGTTTTGATGTTTAGAGCCGAGGGGAGTGAGGGTTTCGTTGGCTGTCACCACCAGGGTATACCTTATATGGGTTAGAATGGTGTAAGGGCGTCTGTAATTAGCGGTCAACCGCCGGCGCGGTTAATTCCAACAGCGTTACAGTAGCTGTCGGAATGACACCAAAATCTCTGTAAGCTTTCAACCAGCTTTCAACTAAAATTCGAGACAGCTTTCAACTAATTTGTTTTGCACTTTTGAACAAATTCAGATAGCTTTCTACTAGTTGATCCATAGGTTCCAACTAGTTGGATCGAAGATTTCAACCAAAAAATTCAAATCAAAACTCAAAAAACAATCTCGGGTCCGAGCTTCCAACTCCTACACACAAACCTTTCAAATTCATCCACAAAAGCTTTGTACCAAAAAAACCCCAAAAAAAAGAGAAAAAATGAAGAGAAAAGAGAAGAACCCTAGAACCATCGGCGGCGGCTGCTGCTCGTCGCTAAAATCAAAGAACTTCCAACTCAAGAATTACAAGCTTCTACTAGAACACAGCGAACTATCAACTAGTTGAAATATAAGTTTCAACCATGAGCTTTCTACCAAAATTATTCAAACTTTCTACCCAAACACCACCAAAGCTTTCCACCATAAAATTTGGTCTCAAATCAACAAATCAACAGCTTCCAATTCAAATTGAACAAATCTTTCGACTCGATTTGTTGAACAAAATCTGAAAAATCAAATAGGGAAAAATCCCCAAATCCCAAATCCCATCTTCTAGATTCGGCATCCCCCACGCACTACCTTGTTCTTCAGCGGGGTAGGGTGGCAACCGGCGGGGTGCGGACCTAGATGGGGCGCTGCTGCTGCTCCTTGTGCTGTTGGCTGCTGTGTTGGGCCTTGGAGCCTCGTAGGTGAGAGAAAGAGAGAAGAAGAGAAATGTGAGGGTGCCGCGTGGGAGGTGGAAAAGAGAACAAAGCACACGGTGGAGAAGAAGATAAGGATGAGGGGTTAAAGTAGTGGGTCCCACAAGTGCATGTGTGTCAGAATAAACGTCGGAGCGGTGCACCGTAACAAATGATTTTCGATGGTGTAAATACTACTTTAGTGGGTTAATTGCTAGAATTATTTTTTTGAACACGGTTGCCCGTGCACCCCGACGAGCCTATGTAGCTTCGCCCCTGCTGATGAGTATCAGCAGACAATGACATATCAGATTTAGCTAGAATAAATTGTATCATTTTGCTTACGCATGCATTGTTACCCAAAAAAGAAACTAATCCGTACGTTATTTTAGGCTATGGATAGGATCGAATCGTGATTTGCCAATCAAGTAATAAGGAGACAAATAGGACAACAAAACTAGAGTTTCAGAAAACTACTTCACGTATATGTCTAGTGCAAACTCGTATGTACTTCATCTCATGCAAACCTACATGAACTGTTGGATCATGCAGGAGGATGGGTGAATGCGTATTTCGATAGTCCTAAGAAGTGGGAACCCTAGAAATAATTTCCCAACATGTAAGGGGGCACTGCTGATTTTTTTGTAAGGGGACATTATTACCTCATATCATGTCCCATTAATCCGTATGTTAGTTAGGCCATCTACAAAGGCATGATATCGGCGACTCTTCTTCTTGTCATATAGGATGATTGATGATGTGGGAGAAAGAGAATAAAACTGACTCTTAGTGAAGATTAAGAGTCTACAAAAAATGAAAAGTTTAGATTCAACCTCATTGCCTTTGTATGCTACTATATTTAATGCTAACTAGCATGGTGTCCCGTGCAATTACACGGAAGATGTTTTTAGTTATCTTTATTTGTTTACCTATACGCGCGAGATTAGATCAGTATGGGAAATAAAAGTTCATATTGCGAGCCGACCCGTTAGTTAGCATACTGAGCTGCCTATTTAGGTATAGTTATGATGATCTATTTGATGTGATATGTTTAGGTATAATTATGATGAGATATCGGTTTGTGATATATTTTAGTACAATTATAATGATCTATCGATTATGATTTGTTTAGGTACAATATGAAGATCATATCGGTGAAAGAGCATCTAGCCCCTAAATAGTTTTGATGGTTAATGACAACCTAAACTGGAATCTAATGTTTACAATAAGTGTAAACAAGATAAGTAGGTTCCATGAAAAGTATTCATTCAAGAAAGGATGACCACCCAAAAGTACAAATGTGGTTTCCAAGACAAGGAGATGGCTACGCTAGGCAGCTGTGCCACAGCTATGAAGAAGCCGATGCTGTGCAAGGAGTTGCAAGTAAGATGATGGTGGCTTGATGCGTCAAGAACCGTGACTACAGTTGGTGGAAGCTGAAATCTAGGTTTGCTAGTTTTTTTGAGTCCTTAGGAAACACCTATACTATCAAGAGGGATGAAGTTGATTTTTGGAGGCTCTTTTGCTTAATGCTCAGAGTGTTGGACAGTGGCACTGATGCCTTGAGGTCAGTGGCCCTGTAACAACCGTTTTACACAAGTGTGAAACTGGGTTGTACTAGCACACTGCTGTGCTAGCTTCCTAAAACCTAGAGCCAAAGTTATCTGTGTGGCATAGCTGTGTCACAGGTGAACAGCCGCTCTATGACTCAGGTACATCTCTCTGCCAGGGGAGAGCTTGTAAATGCTAAGGGAACTGCACTGCAATAGTCTGTCTGTCTAGTCAGAAGACTGTTGGAGGTTCTCTCCTGAGTAGGCATCAGAGTTAGTGTGTGCACTGAGGGCATGTAATGTGCCAGGACCGGGCTGAGTAGTAAGGTTACGTCAGTTAGGGTTTCACCTGTGTCAGCCTCCGGTGACACAGGTGTCGGTCTACCTGAGCTGATTACCATTGTGCGTTGTGATTAGCTGTGTCACCGGTGCTATCACTGGCGAGCCACTTAATCCTATGTGGCATGAGTGTAACGGTCAGTGCCAGTGGACTCTATATATAGGGGACTAGGGGAGGTCTTAGACATCAACCTTTGCAAAACCTCTGCAACCCATTTCGACCGTTGCAAACCTCTTTTTTTCTCCTGAACAGAAGCAAACCTTCCTAAGTTTTAGTTCAAGTGAGAGTTAGAGCTTTGAGCAGAGAGTACTGGTTCCTCCAAGAGTTATTGTTGCAGATTCTTTCTTGGAGTGTCTACTCCTAGACAGGCGTAGGAGTTGCTGTGACCACCCAAACTTGTATGGGCTGGTATAGTAGTCTGTGAAGATGATCTGAAGTTCATCTGCTGCAAGGCGAAAAGACTTCCACAAGCAAGAGAAAGAGACCTGAAAACTCAGGTACTCGGAGAACAAGCACGATTCAGTGCTGACCATCTCTTCGGAGTAGCCTCTTCAATGAAGACGTACCATTTCTGAAAAGAGTGGAAACTTCGGTGAAAAATCCCTTGTCTCTCTGAGTACTTTTCATTCTGTACTTATTTGCTCATCTGATTTGCATGCTTCTATGATCTTCTGTTATATATAACATAGCTGTAATCATCTCTCATTGCCTGTGTTAGTCTAGCCGTGTCACAGTTGCTTTATTGCTTATCTCATATCTGTGCCAGTTACCTGTTACACAGCTATCTATCATATACATTTGTTTAGGGCTTTCAGATTACCTGTGTTAACCACCTGTGTGACAACTGTGTGTTAATTTACATATCAAATACTGCCTGAGCAGTTGACCTGTTACACAGCTAGCTAAACCCTTCAACCTGTTAAGCCTTTAAACTTGATAAATTGAAATAATTGTTTCCTCCTATTCACCCCCTCTAGTCGGCACCTACGATCCTTTCAATCGGATGTGATTTATTTACGTGCAGTTATGAAGATCTATTGGCTGTGATCTATTTAGGTACAGTTATGAAGATCTATCGGTTGTGGTCTACTAATAATAAAAGAAAAAGGTACACGCTGGCATGCTGATTCGGCTCTCTCATCCTCTTAGCATCTAGCCATTCATTTCTCTACTATTCATCCAACCATCCAACCTCTCCTATAACATTCCTTAGCCACCAATTATGGTTTCTTCTCTCCCCATCTCCCGTTCTCACCATGCCCCCGCCTTCTCCTCGCCGTCGCCACTGTCATCGTTCGCGTCGTCCATGGACCGGCACCACTCCACCGTCGTCCTCCGCCTCCACCTCCACCTCGTTCGTGCCGTGCCAGTCACCGCTCCCGGATGCCTCGCTGTTCACTGCCAACCGCAACAACGATGAGGATGTGCTCCCTGCTAGTGAGGATGTGCACCTCAACGATGTGGTGGCGCTCCAGCTCCTCGGCATGGCTGAGATGGGCATGATCCCCGCCATCTTCACCAAGGAGAACTCATCCATGCCGCATCGCCAGCGCTGCTAGATCCGTCGGACGACGACGATGGAAACAAATTATTATTGCATATGAAACAAATTATTGTTGTGTGGGAAACAAACTATTGTTATGTGGGAAACAAAATAAATTGTTCGTAAAATTTAAACAATGACGTTGTTGTTGCATTGGTTCAACAATTTTGTTGCGCATACTGTAACTATATCTTTCTGTATAACGACAATAATGTTTCCACAAATGTCCAGTCTAGCCAATCCAACCATAATTGAACCAACTAAATCTGGAGTTTGTTTCCTGAAATTCTGGAATTAGTTTCCTTAAAAATCGGATCTACATCGTGTGCTGCCGTATGTTGCATTGGTTACATTGGTTCAACAAATTTGTTGCATATGTTTTAACTATATGTTTCTATATTACAACATCAATGTTTCCATGAACATCTAATCTGGTCAATCAAACATTTCATTGAACCAACTAAATCTGGAGTTTGTTTCCTGAAATTCCGGGATTGATTTCCGTAAAAATCAGATCTACAGCGTGTGTTGCATGCACAGTGTTGTTGCATTGGTTTAAGAAATTTGTTGCATATAGTTTAATTATATGTTTTCATACCATGACAAAAATATTTCCACAAGCGTCCGATCTGACCAATCCAACCGTCTATTGAACCAATATCTAACGGTCACGAAGTATGTCTATAGATGTCTAATATAGGTATGTGATTTGTAGCAGCCGCCATAATAAAATGGTCCACCAAATTAACAATCAAATGTTTTTCTTGCGAGAATTTTTAGTCTCTCTATTTTTTATTATATTCTACTTTTAATATATAATAGATTATTTGTATAGAACTAGCTTGAGAAACAACTTACTATACAAGTTGTTTTAATATTGATTCTAAATAACATAGGGAGATGCTAGTATAGGTGCCCTTGGCAACGCATTGCTGAACTGACACAAAAAATGCGTACGGGATGGAAGAACCCACATCAATCGTCCGTTCAACAAAAGCAGCATGATTAGACTGGGAACGCCTCTGCGAAAACTGTAATAATAACATGAGTTCTGAGCAATGTGAATCACGATGCAAACGCCGAATGAGTACACTATTCTTCCATTATGTAAGAAAAACGTGAGCTCGAGAAAAAAAGACTAACACTGTAACGAATGATATACGCAAGCAACAACAATCATGCAAAAAGAGAGAAACTTAACTGGGAGTAGTTCCTTATAAACGATCGAGAGCCAGCGGCACCAAATCTGAGCAGATATGCCCGTGACGAGCCAAAATGATGTTGGCTTTGTCGCAATCACGAGACAGGACCAATGGCATTCAGGTTCAAACCTCGTCCATCCAAGCTGTTGGATTGTGGTAATCTTATGTTCATAATTTTCTTTTGCTGATGGCTTGGGAACCTAAGCTGCGTATGTCCTTATGGCCTCTCTTGATCAGAGAATACGGATGGAAGCGAAGTCATGAATTACATTTCTTTTTCTTTACTAGTTGGATGATTATCTGGGATTCAAGAGATGACAATTTTTGTGAGGTCAAATGGGGTAATGCCTTTTTTTGCCTTCTATTAGCAGTAAGCATTTGCCCTGATACGCTTTCCTTTCAGGTTTCCTGCAATGGTGACCACTTGGCATCCAGTTTCACCGTCTCTGCGAACATGCTAAAAGTAAACGTAACAGTTACTTTTCGCAATTCTTTTTTTTTAAAGAAAATTTTATTGATTAATCCTCCGGTCTCTGCCTTTGCATCGAGATGTATTATCCAGCTAACATTGTTCAGCTAACATAGTGTCTGATAAGTAAAAGAAATAACCGCGACATAGTGTGCATTCAATCTAAAACAAATTTTGAACATTAAACATCTATAAGATCAAGAACATATAAACGCCTCTAAAGGTGTGCACTGAAAACAAAGCGCTAAAGTTTCCAGTCGCTTGCTGCCTTACACCATAATCTCTTTGTACTCTAGTTTCTGCAATGGTGCCCAACATCTCAGCAAACTAGCACATCTGTATATAACCTGGTTGGGATGAGACAACAACTTGTTATTAAAAATAATATCGTTTCGACACAGCCATAGTACCTAGCACAAGGCAGCGGCTCCAACGTGGATCTGCAATCGTAATCCATGTCCAAACATAGATGGCCATTTCCCTATGAGAAACCCTAGAAGGAGGAGGTAAATTAAAAGCAAAATATATTATCTGCCAAATAAAGCGAGCTATCAGATAAAAAAAACAGATACTGAATAGTTTTATTGTGATCATAGAAGTACACTTTGGACTGTCATGCCAATTTCGCTTGAGTAAGTTATCTTTTGTTAATATCACCCCCTCTCTAAGTACCTAAAAGAACTTAATCTTTATAGGTGTTTTCAATTTCCATAAATGTTTATGACGGAACAAATCAGAGAGTTCATAAGCACTTTATACGTAGATTGAACTAAAAACTGTCCATGTTGATGGAGCACCCATGAGAATGAACCGCACTTGTTAGTCCATGCAAGCAATTACAATAGGCCGGTGAAACGTCACATGAAGCGGTGCTAACAAGAGCACGTCCGCCACCATACTATGTTATACAGGATGGGATATTGCAAAGCAAGAGGTGTACATCCCAGCCAGATATCCTCCCAAAACCGGATATGTGAGTCATCCTGTAAGTTGAACCAACCTAATTGAAAAAACAAGTTCTTAACATGCATTAACCCCACCTAAAATTGGGAATCACCGCGGCGAACCTCGGCCTGAGCTATGGTCGTAGACCGCAGATATTTGTTACGTAGCAGCTGCTACCACATCCCATCTTCATAATCAATTTAAACAACCATTTAGCCAGTAAACATTTGTTCTTCTGCTCAAGATTTTGCACACCCAAACCCCCTTGGTCTTTGGGTCGGCAGACAACACTCCATTTGGTTAACCGATACTTATATTTATGGCTATCGCTCTGCCAGAAAAATCTAGAGCGATAGTAGTCCAAGCGTTTCCAGACACCTTTAGGGATCTCGAAAAAGGACAGCATAAACATTGGCAAGCTGGATAAAGTAGAGTTAATAAGAACTAATCTACCACCAGTAGATAGATTCTTCCCCCTTTTAGCTACTTAAGCGTTTCTCAAAACGATCCTCAATCACTTTCCAATCACTATTGCGAAGTTTCTTGTAATGCATAGGTATGCCGAGATAACAAAATGGTAAAACACCAAGCTCACAACCGAATAGATGTCTATATTATGCTTCGTGGTCCTTTGCCCACCCAAAGCAAAAGAGTTCACTCTTATGAAAATTAATCTTAAGACCAGACAATTGCTCAAAAGTGCAAAGGATGAGTTTTAGGTTTTTAGCCTGGGTGACGTCATGATCCATAAAAATAAGAGTGTCATCCGCATATTATAAGATGGATAACCCATCATCAATCAAATGCGGTACAACCCCCATGGTAATGCCCTTTGCCCCGAGCATGTCAACCAGTAAATTAGACAAAACAGGCGACATGGGGCCCCTCTGCCGAAGACCTTTCTTCGTTTGGAATAAGGTCCAATTACATCAGTAAACTTACTACCGACACTTCCTAAATGAAATGGGTGATCCACTCACACCTTATATGGGAGAAACCCTTTAGCCGCAAGGTTTGAAATAGAAATGCTCAATTTACTTTATCGTAAGCCTTCTCAAAATCAATTTTGAAGATGATCCCATCGAGTTTCTTCTTGTGTAGTTTATGTTGTGTCTCATGTAAAACGACCATGCCCTCTAAGATGTTACAGCTGGACAGAAATGCAGTTTGAGAGGGTCGTATCACTGAATTAGCTACTCGAACGATACGATTAGTGGCAACTTCAGTGAATATCTTAAAGCTTGCGTTAAGAAGACATATAGGATGGTACTCCTAGATCCGGCTGTGCATCTGCCTTCATCAGTAACAAGGTATTACGCTGAAGTTTAGTCTGTGTAGCGGAAGTGCTCCCCGATAGAAATCATCGAAGAGAGCCATGAGGTCGGCCTTGATGGTTTCCAAGAATAGTTGGTAGAATTCCGCCAAAAAACCATCTGGGCCTGGTGCCTTGTTGTGCGCCATCTGAAAAAGGGTATCATGGTCCTCCTTTTTAGTGAACGGAGCAACCAAGGCCTCGTTCTCCGCAGGTGATACTTGGGGGACGTCATTAGAATCGTCCTCCAACATGGAGAAGAAAGTCGGTTCCATAGGTCCAAAGAAACCCCGGTAGTAATCCGTAATGTACTGCGTTAAATGTGCATGCCCCTGAATGACCTAGCTATCCTGTTCCAATTGATAAATGAATTGTTTACGATGTTGGCCGTTAGCCACCATATGAAAAAAACTGTATTATCGTCCCCTTCTAGGACATATTTACTTTTGGAGCGTTGAAACCATTTTAACTCTTCCTCCCGAAGGACCTTAACTAACTCATCGGAAGCCTGGCGCCTATGATCGAGTTCTACCCTTGTGAGGTTCCTATGCTCTGCAGTCTTGTCTAGGCCATCCATTGTGGCTAGTAAATGTTCTTTATCCTTTTTATTCACACCACTAGTGTGGTTGGCCCAACCTCTAAGAAATTAGCGCAATGTCTGAATTTTACTCTGTCATCTGTCCATGGACACTGCCCGTACCTCACGCTTTCAAACATTAGTGACTAACTGTATAAACCCCTCACGGTGCAGTCAGCCGAGTTCGAATTTAAATAATGCCCGGCCCCCATGGGATGAAGCTACCCATGTATCTAAAAGCAGGGGCGTATGATCAGACAGGAAACGTTCAAGGGCAGTCACTACGACGAGAGGAAATCATGACTCCCATTCCGTACTCATGAGAACACGATCAAGTTTCTCGAAAGTCGGATTATCATAAGCACTAGTCCATGTATACTGCTTGTCCGAGAGGGCTATCTCATGTAAATCAAGACTCTCAATAACAAAATTTTAAAAAGGGCCACTTAGCATTAAAATTATTATTATTCTATCCGCATGGCGACAAATAATATTTAAGTCACCGCTTATTAAGATAGGACGGCTCTCAGAGCTATAGCCTTCCACCGCATCCATGAGAAAACTCTCTTTATGTGCTAGTTGCGCAACCTCATAAACCGCAAAGAGGCTCCACTGAAAGATGTCCTCTTTATTACGTAAGTGCATCTGCACGTAAAACTCGCCATCACACCATCTCAACCTCTAAAGATTGCTGATTTAAGCCCACCATGATCCGTCCTACCAGCGGTTTACAGTGCCATGCAAAATCCGTCCCATCGCATAGATGAGCTAAATACAACCGTGAGAAACTCTGCGTCACCGTCTCTACCAAAGCAACAAAATCGAGCCAATGATCCCGAATTAACTTAGATATGTGACCATGTTTTGCGAAATCCCCTAGTCCTCTTCTATCCGGAAAGAGACATTTCATGTCCTTAGATTAGTTGATTTTTTCTTAGCGGTCATCCGCTTTAAAATTATGGGCCTATGAGGTTTGCTGCTCTTTCCAGGGAACTCCACGCACGGAAACTCTGCTTTAGTAGCTCTGACCACCCTCGGCCGGTCGGCCCAAGGGAGCACGGCCTGCCTGACCTGGTTTACGCTGGACTCAAGACTGGTAAGTACTCTTTGAGGTGAGTTTCAACATTTGATTTGTCAGAGTCGTATCGCCAAGGCTTCAACTATGCATCAATTCCCATCTCGTCTAGGGCCAAGAAACAAAGGCTTTTCCTTCACACAAAAAAGAGAAAAGAAACTAAAGCTTTTACGGTAAAAGTCAGACCTCAAAAGTCAAGACGTCTAATTTGAAATGTTAGCAGTATTACTCAAAGAAATCTTCAGAAGAAGAAAACACTGTGCCTGCCAGCAACACAAGCATGGTGTGCGCGGGAATGAGTCATCTCGTTGTTGCTACGGTTTTCCCGCGTCTTCGGTTCTCTTCATTCAAACCTCTTCATCCAATGCAAGGGATGCAACGTGCCGAAACATCCCGAGTTTTTCTCCCCGGTCTGGCCGGCCTTCGCAGACCCGCCGCATCGCCGCCCCGGCTATAAGTAGTCGCAGCAGAAGCATCCATCCATCCATCCATCTCCGACCAGTGACAATCCAAGAAACCCTTCTCCTTTCGCCCTGTTCTATCCGGCTAACACCTGACCTGTTTCGTGAGATCAACCGAGATGGCATTTGCGATCACCGACGAGCTCCTGGGCACGTTCGTGCCAATCGCGGTGTACTGGCTCTACTCGGGGCTGTACACGGTGCTGTACGGGCTGGGGATGGAGGAGTACCGGCTCCACCCCAAGGGGGAGGAGGCTAAGAACATCGTCTCCAAGTGCACCGTCCTCAAGGGCGTCCTCCTTCAGCAGGCGTTCCAAGTCGCCGTCTCGCTTATCATCTTCACGGTAACAACAAATCCTCTCGAGATCATCCTCTTGCCATGGAAAACTTGTAGTTGCAACACTACTGAATCAAATGTGCTCCAAATGCAGATAATTGGTGACGAAAGTGGCACCGTCAGGAAGCAGCCTCCTGCCCTGGTGATAGCACTGCAGTTCATCGTCGCGATGTTTGTCATGGACACATGGCAGTACTTCGTGCACAGATACATCCACGTCAACAGGTTCTTGTACAAGCACGTCCACTCCCAGCACCACACCCTCGTGGTTCCATACGCCTTTGGGGCTCTCTACAGCCACCCCCTCGAGGGCCTATTCATGGACACCATGAGCGGCACCGTTGCGTTCCTCATCTCCGGGATGACTCCTCGGACGGCCATCTTCTTCTTCTCCTTCGCGACCATCAAGACAGTCGACGACCACTGCGGCCTCTGGCTTCCGGGGAACATCCTCCATGCCTTGCTCAGCAACAACAGCGCTTACCACTACATCCACCACCAGCTCTACGGCAACAAGTACAACTTCTCGCAGCCATTCTTCGTCGTGTGGGACAAGATCATGGGGACGTATATGCCTTACACTCTGGAGAGCCGCAAGGGAGGAGGGTTCGAGGCGCACCCGGTTAAACTTAAACCCAGCCTAGCTGAGCAGAGCAAGTCCGACTGAGCTAGCAATTTGCTTTGATTCACCTGCTGTTCACTTGCCTAGTGAACAATGCTCATGGTGTGGCACTAGCACCTGGTCTTTCTAACCACATTTGTTTGAAGAACTCTTTTCCTGCCCGTATAGATAAAGCTAGTATGTACTAAGGTTTATCAAATAAAACTTGTGTTGAAGAATATCTGGTCAGATTTATTTCCTCCGGGTTGTGTTCGTGCCTCCAATGCTGACGGACACGATGTGAGCTGGTATCATTAGCATTGTATGCAGCAGTGCGTTGGCCGTCACATTTTTGAAGTTTTTCTTTGATGTAACTATTTTCTGTACACAACAAGTCTTCGTCATCTATGCGTAACAAATCTATTTTCTTTTTAATTTCCTACCCTCAGGGGAAGGGCTCTTCCTCGCTTAGAAGGCTGTTGGACTGAGGGGAAGGTAAAGGCCCTTCCCCCCTCAGAAGGTTGTAGGCGAGCAAACAGAGCATGTTCCTCAAAAAGAAAAACAACTAATGTTCATGCCTAATTAGGCTTTTTTTTTCTATAATAGAAGAGATATCTTTTTCGGTCTTTGCATCATGAGATATATACAATTCAAGATTTATAATCATTTTTCATTTCAATTGAAAAATGCAATCAGATATTTGGGGTACTATAAGTGATCAAGGGATGGTAGCCTAGCACGCACACACTATCTAAATTGGAATATAAATTCGCTCAATCAATTCCAACTCCCTGATGCCAGTAATCATCGGCTCATGAACCCGTTGTCGTTGCACTATATAGAACGATTATAGCCAACAGATACACACGTAAATAATTAGACTTTAAAAGGATTAATGAGCTATTCTAATCTATTCTTAATTTCTTATGGACCAGGCTGTCGGATGGACAGTAGCAGCCTGAAAAAACGTGGTTCTGCTTGACTGCAGAGCATTTGGCAACCATGACCTGAAGTGGTTCAAAACAAGCAGATCCCACAGAAAACAGTCTTCACGCTAGTTCTGAGCAGACTAGACCGTTTCTACTTTCTAGTGCGTTATGGGTAATATACAATTTTATATTTGAATAACTTTAGGCATTTGTTTACTGAATCAGCCTGTACGTCGTGCTATTCCTGAATCCTGAATCTGCGTGCACTTATATTTCTTTAGCTACTTCAGGTTGCTTGTTGCAACTTCGACAAAAACAAATACGATTCTCTGCATGCTGTTTTGTCACAGTGTGGTACTAATATTCTGTTTAGAAGATTTTAATAATGCTCTGTCAAGTGCTCCATCCAAGTCAGGGACAGGGACCTACGTTTCGACGGAAGGTCGTTGCGGGGTCCGGAGACCGGATCACATAGCATTCTTCCCGATTTCGCTAGCACATTTTCGTGCTCGATCGTGTCTTTGCTTCAGGTTCCCTCTGACATCTCATGCGCGCACGTAGCCACCAACCACCGTGACCGATCGCATCAAGGCGTGGTGGGGTGGTCGCCAGGTGATTTCACTTCTCTCGTTAGGCCGAAAAATGTTGATATGAAGATGAAATTGGGCCGCTTCGCGCTCACCGCTGTGTTTAGGACTACCACGGGTTAGTTTGGTTTGAGCCCATGCTTATCCCATCAGCCAATATTTTAGCCAAGTATATGCATCATTTTCATATGTCAAATGTATACATTTAAAATGATATTGATAGAAAAGCTTTTGAAAGTTTCTTACACATGTCCTAAAAGGCAAAAACATCACTCTTTTGTGACAGGAGGATGCACTTGACATAGCATGTTAAAAACTCCCAACAAAATATCTGCGCTCGAGCAAAACAAAATATTCTGCAGAGAATCAGAGTTATTTTGTCTATGTTCCAACTAGTAACCTGACGTATCTAAAGAAAAATAAGTGCACAAGATGCCAAACGATCGCCTACATCAGGAATAGCACGAGGTAGGGGCTCATTTCAATATAGAAATGCCTGCAGTTATTCAAATATATAAACCCACATCGCACAATAAAGTATATAAACTGTTGGGTGTGCTCTGAACTAGTATGCAGGCTGCATTTTGTCGGCACTGCTTCTTTTGAGCCACTTCAGTTCATAGTAGCCAAATGACCTTGCCCCGCAGCCAAGCAGAACCACGTTTTTTCAGGCTGGCACTGTCCATCTGACAGCCTGGTCCGTAAGAAATCAAGAACAGCTCATTGCCCCTTTTAAAATCTAAGAACTGCCTAACAGCCTAAGCATCAGGCATCCGCATTAGTTACAGAGACGATGTCCAAGATACCAAGGAAAAGCTTTAAGAACGTGATGGCCAACGCAATGCTGCATATAATGCTAATAATATCAGCTCACTCCGTTCATCAGCATGGAGGCACGGACACAACCAGGATGAAACAAATATAAGTGGATATTCTTCAACACAATGTTTTATTGGCTATACCTTGGTACAAAATGGCATCCCCCCGAAAAGGCTTTATCTATATGGACAGGAAAAGACTTCTACAACACAAATGTAGTTAGAAAGATCAGGTAGTGCCACAACATGGGCATTGTTCACCAGGCAAGTGAACGGTAAGAGAAAGCACATTGCTTAATCGGACTTGCTCTGCTCTGCTAGGCTGAGTTTAACTGGACGCGCCTCGAACCCCCCTCCCTTGCGGTCCTCAAGAGTGTATGGCATGTATGTTCCGAGGATCTTGTCCCACAGGACGAAGAATGGCTGCGAGAAGTTGTACTTGTTGCCGTAGAGCTGGTGGTGAATGTCATGGTAAGCGCTGTTATTGCTGAAGAAGACATGGAGGATGTTCCCAGGAAGCCACAGACCGCAGTGATCATCAACAGTCTTGATGGTTGCGAAGGAGAAGAAGAATATAGCCGTCCTAGGAGTCATTCCAGAGATGAGAAACGAGAGGGCGCCGCCGATGGTGTCGAGAACGAGGCCCTCAAGGGGATGGTTGTAAAGAGCCCCAAAGGCGAATGGAACCACAAGAGTGTGGTGCTTGGAGTGGACGTGCTTGTACAAGAACTTGTTGATGTGCATGTATCTGTGCATGAAGTACTGCCATGTGTCCATAACGAACATCGCAATGATAAATTGCAGTGCTATCACCAGGGCAGGAGGCTGCTTCCTGACGGTACCACTTTCATCACCAATAATCTGCATTTTGAGCGTATTTCAGACTTAAATACAAAAGTCAAATATGAAATTTCATCAGGTAACTCTGGAAGCAGCCTTAAGAGCCAAAATTGGTTCAAAGAGGAAAAAAAAACCTTCGTGCGGTACTGCAAATCCATGCATACTGTTTTAAACTTAATTTTCTTTCTGAAAGCAACGACAGGAATTCTGCAATTCATCAAAATAAGAAAAGGATGTTCAGAACAAACCAGGCCTTAGGAGGCCTAGTAGTTCGCTAGTCGATCAAAACAGCAAAGCAACCAGAAAGCACAATTAAACCTTCAGTCAACCACCTACGCTGGTTTGAAGTCTTCAAATCTTAGTTTAATCATAAACACTGGAAGCAACTTTCCTGACTTCAAGGTAAAAAGTTTCCCCAATGTGAAAGCTACCAACGTTACTCTGTTTACTTAACAAGTGAGCTTGGGAATTAAGACTTAAGACATGTTCAACAGAGAAAAATAGCTCTCAACACTCATGGTCCTTAATTAATCTCTGACACTTTTTTAATCTTTATTCAACACTAAATGTGTTTCCCAGTACACTATTCTCCATACTAAAATTGCCACCAGCAAGACACTTCCATAAGAAAGTTTGAACTCACTGATTTCACCTTCATTCAGCAATTTTCAAAGGCTACTTGTTCATTCTTTTGAGAGATTGTCCATTTTGTTATGTGTGGTGTGGTGATGGAACCTTGTCGAATGCATCTTAAACTGAATTTTATCTCACCAAGATGACTAATCTTTCTGACCACCTGTAGGTGAACAGCCTGATAGGAAACTAAACGAACACAGCCAATCATTCCACCACGGATTCAGTAACACTGCAACTACATGTTTTTCATGGCAAGAAGATAATCTCGAGAGGATTGATTATTACCGTGAAGAGGAGAAGCGAGACGCCGATTTGGAACGCCTGCTGGACGAGGACGCCCTTCACGACCGTCCACCTGGTGACGATGTTCTTGGCCTCCTCCTCCCCCTTGGGATGCAGCCGGTACTCCTCCATCCCCAGCCCGTCCAGCAAGATGTACAGCCCCGAGTAGAGCCAGTACACCGCAATCGGCACGAATGTGCCCAGCAGCTCGTCGGAGACCGCAAATGCCATCTCAATTTGCTCCCCCAACACCCCCAAATCTTTACTGCTCTAGCCTCCACTGGTTAGAGGACCCAGCCACTGCAAGCAAGAACGCAGACACCGGAATGTTAAGCTGGTAGCAAATTGGGGGTGAATGGGTGAAACCCCCCAAACCACCTAAATCCTAATAGAAGGCACCAGCATCAGAGGTATGCATCACCAAGAACCAAAATGCGCAGTCCCGGACGCGATTCCTCGACGCTGGCACCTCACGAATGCGTTCTTGTCTGAAGAATCTGACAAATCAGGTCGGATCTTACCAGGACAGAACAGGACGACTCCAGCAACTTTTCGCTGTCCAAGCTCCCGACGAGCGAAAAGGAGAAGCTTTCTTGGACTGCCCCTGCTCGGAGATGGATGGATGGGTGCTGTAGGCGTTCAGCTTCTTCAGCGACTACTTGTTAAGGCGAGGACGGCAACGCGGTGGTTCTGCGAAGGCCGGCGACTAAGCTTTGTTAGGGGATATCACCCGGACGCGAGAGACGAGAGGCCGAGTGGGGGAGGAGATGGGGAGTCCGCGCACTCGTCCTATCTGTTGCTGTTTTGACTGATCTGCAACGCCATGGAGCTCACCGCTGGCTTCGTGTTTTTTCTGCGGGCGACGCAGGGCCGGGGGGCTGACCGGCTGACTCAGTGAGGCGTAGGTATCTACCCTAACGTTGGAGAAACTACCGGCCGAGAGACCGGATTCTCTGCGGCGGGTCAATTACCGTCTGTTCAGAAATAGACGATGTTTTGAATATCTTTTCTTGTAAATAAACACGTGACATTTTATAATTTTAAAAAAAATGTTTTGTCATAGTTTTTATTATATCCTGCTCATCCTGCTTGATGAGTATGTACGAGAATTAATAGAAGACGGTGGATTGCTAAGGTGATTTATTAGGGCTAATGCGTTTATATTAGCTAACGTTTTAGTCTTAGTGCCCAAAGCTAAAACATCATGTAAATATGAATAGAGGGAGTACATTCTTCTGGGAAAGAAGTTTGAAGGAAGCGCGGTATCGAGGAAGGAGAGAAACAACAAGCGAGTGCATCTTCTTTCGTGATGTAGAGGATCTGTGGTTATGTGAATGATCACACACTTCGATGGCCGTCATATCAATGCTCGTAGACTCCAAGTCATCTTCAACCCTATGACATCACACTCATCTTTCTCCTTCATCTACATCGAGCAACTCGCCCTTTGCCTTCCCGTTCATCTCCTCTGGCAAGCTCTACGCTCCATAAACCGTTTTAGCTCCTCCTCAACCATCTCACACCCACAATCTCCTCCTACTGTTGTGGCCTCACCACCTAACAATCAGTCATCGATGACATTAACCAGTTCCGCTCAAAAGCACTCATTAGTCATCTGTCACCCGCAGCCGCGGAGCTTGAGCAAATTCTCAAGGGGGTCAAGCTCAACTTAATGACCTTAGAATGGTCAGGGAATTTTTAGCCAAATGTATAGCATAACTACTATATACTTAGAGGTAATATAACAAAAAGATTACTAGGAGTGGTCATTGCTCGCTTTAGCCTTTAATATGCTCCGCCCCTGGTCACCCGCGATTGGCAGCACGATGTGCCGCCTCGCCACCCACCCCACAGTTCACCTCCCACCGCCAATCCACTGCTTCCCTCCGTCCCTCTAAGACAAGGAGTGGACCCGTTCCCAGATGCGGGTAACCTTGCCTAACCCCCTTTGGATGTTGCCAAAGCTTGAGAAGAAGAAGATTGGAAGAGAAGAAGCGTAGAGCAGCAGCAGCAGCAACAACAACAACAACGACAGAAGAGAACCATAACACGAGCCAGAGGAGAATCAAGATTATTTGCATGTCGCTTTCCTCGAATTGTCATTTTCTTTTTACTTATTTTTAGAAACACTGAATATAACATATAGACACACCATACGCACATACTCTCACACCACTTACCCAATAGTAGAATCTCTGTCCTTGGATCGGTGTATTATTTGTGGATCCTGTATTAATTAAACTGCTCTTTGTGAAAATCTAGGTTCCACAACACAGGGGCGGAGAGAAGGGGCGCGGGCAGGGGCTGCCCCCCTATGGTTGTGTAGGTGCTAGTAGTAGTAGGGAATGTGAATCAATCAATGACAACAAATGCAAGTGACTAATTAACTTAATGGGAAAATATGTGGTAGATTAGTAGATGTAGGGATTAGCTATTTGTGTATGGGACAAGGTGCCAACGTCCACGTCAGTGGATGATATTTAGTAAGAATATGAGATGACATAATGCTATGTACTGGGATAGTGAAAAATGACTGCCACTTTAGGAGTCTCGCGTATATTTCTCTTGTGCCTAAGGTAGTTTTTGGTATTTTTAATTTGCTTGTTGTATGTAAGAAAACATATGGAAGTAATACATGCTAACGAGATAGAAGATACAAATGCACCGAATATCGATGTACATCTAGGTAACATACTTAGATATTTTGGCTCGCAATGCCTTATATTTTCAAATATAGCTAGGAAGCTATATGACTTATAAATTGGACTAGACGTACTTTTAAACATAATTAGGATAATACTGATATGTCTTATAAATGGACTAGGTGGAGTATAATATATTCTGCTTGTATGTGATACATACCATTAGATTGTATTTTTTCTTAATATGTGAAAAAACAAAGTGGTGATCTGATTAGCTTTTTGATTGCTTGATTATCCTTCAATCTGAGCAGGCGCTATAAGAAAATACATGCATTAAATCCCGCATGTTATTCTTAATTAATATTTTTTTTAGTTCGGCCCCTCTCATACCTAATTCCTGCCTCCGCCCCTGCCACAACATTTAGTGCCAAAATCTCTATCGTCAGTGACCCTAAATGGATATGGATGTCAACCGAGAATTCGTCAGCGCGTGTGTAATCATCCGTTCGGCTATTTAATTACCATCTGTACCGGGTAAATCGTTGACATGATCCGCAGCTTTGATAAGATGGGACCTGCTGGAACGGTCCCGCTTGGTGTTCTGCGAATGTTCCACGCTATTTGTATTTCGTCCACTCCGAAACAAGGGAAGCGACAAATCGATTAATTATTTTAGTATTTATAGGCACGGCTGTTTCCTAGAGCACAGAGCGACAATTTCTGAATGGTAGAAAATTTTGACACAATCAATAAGCAAAAACCTTCTTCCAGAAAAACAAAAATTAAAATGTACATGATTTTCCTCGCAAAAAAAATGTACATGATTTGAATTGTTTCCTCGTTTCTACTTTCTTTACAAAGTACATGAGTCGAGAACAAAGTACTGGTAGCAAAACAAGAGAGGCAGAGAATATGGAGTCCCAAAAGCCATCCATTTTAGGCCAACTGTAAAAAACACCTGCTTGAACCTAGCGGTGTTGTACAACACACTTTCACGCCCCATCGTTTCACTGTTGGTTATCGCTCATCACTTGGCCAGCAATGACATGTATAAATATTGCAAGCAACCGAGAAGCTACTGGATCTGACTTTTACCTTGTGATGCTAGTTTGAAGACTTCTTTAGTATACTCGTTAACATTTCAAATTAGACGTCTCGACTTTTTACCGGTAAAAGCCCATAGTTTTCTTTGCTCTGAACGGGGTGGACTTTCATTGCATGGGTCTACTCCAGCCTCCACATGGTACAAGCCAGAAGCCACGGTTGACGCCTTGACCAAAACAGTACACGACTCTGGCAAATCAAACGTACGTCGGAAAGTCACCTCAAACAGTGCTAGTCTCGGGTCACGGCTACTTGACCAGCAGCGTAATAAACCAGGTCAGACAAGGAGGCCGTGCCATCCGTTGCGGCTGAGGGCGGTCAAAGCTGCTGAAGCATACTATTCCTGAAGACTTCGCAGATGCCACTGATTAGTACATGTGTACGTGGGACATTTTTCTTGTTTATGTGCGAGTACAGTACGAGGATAAATTTCATGATTTATTGTAGCACAATTTTGTGATGAACATCTTATACATTTGGACGGAAAGTGCAATTATGAAGACCCATTTGGGCAGCATAACAACACTAATTTTTCAGCAGAGCAAATTTATACAAACATGGGAAATTGCTCCGTATGCACATGTTGGTAATCGGTGGCTACGTGGTATATATGGAAATCATATCAGTCCAACTAACATGAGTGGTATATAAGAGGAGTTTATTACAGAATTAGCGAGTGTTGGATCTCAGATTAAACTACCCTTGTTAATAGGGGAGGAGGAAGGGACTTTAATATCATTAGACGTCAAGATAAGAGCTAAGAGAAATTCATATGTCTGGGAGAAATTACACTTGAGCTAATTCGCTTGCAAACCCAAGTTTTCAGAAATTAGACCGGATCTTTATGTCGACCAATTAGAAGGACAAATATCATTTGGCTATGGTTCATGCTTTAGAACGAATTATTTCAGACCATACGCCCCTTGTAGTTAACATAGGTCAGAAGCCCAGATTGGTCATCGACCTTCTTTCAAGTTTGAGTTGGGTTGGTTGACTAGGGACGGTTTCTTCGCTATGGTTAAAGATGTTTGGCTCCGAGAACAGCGAGGTAATTCGGCTATAGAGCGATGGCAGTTTAGCATTTGTACCCTTAGACAACATTTGCGAGGTTGTGCTAAGAACACATCATGTACTTATAGAAAAGAAAAGAAAGAGCTTTCTCAACTTGTCGATCATTTGGATAAGCGGAGGCAATTCAGTTATTCGACACTGAGCTGCAGTTTAAAAATAATTCTAATCACCGTCTAGTCCAATTATTACGCAAGGAGGAGTTAAAGTGGTTTCAACGTGCTAAAAAGAAACATCTTCTGGAAGGAGATATTAATTCTAGATACTTTTATATAGTGGCTAATGGCAAGCACCGTAAGCAGCATTTTCCAACTAGATCATGATATGGAAATTATAACCGGTGATGTACACCTTAAGAATTATATCACCGATTATTGTAATTATAAAGGTTTGTTTGGACCTTTGGATAGAAACCATTTTATCATGAGGAGCATATCTGTAATGACATTTCTCAAGTTTCCCAAGCTGAGAATGACATGCTTACAGCCCCTTTCACGAAGGAGGAAGTGCACAACGCTTTGTTCGGCCCCACTAATGTTAAGGTTCAGAAGGGCTATTTTTGGACAGCACTGAGCTGCGCTAGATCAATTGACAGCTCGGGTGTCGAATACTGGGTTACAGGATGATGTTAAGGATAGAATCCTTTGGAACCTTCTCTCGAATAGGCTATTTTCGGTTAACTTGATGTATACAGCTTTATCTAACTGTAACATTAGGTTTCATCGCACAATTTTATGGAAATTGAAAATACCTCTAAAGAATAAAGTTTCTCTCTGGTATTTATGTAGAGGGGTTATTCTCACAAAGGACAACCTAATTAGACGTCGCTGGCAAGGTAGTCCGCATTGTTCTTTTTGTAATAAGAATGAAACCATACAACATCTGTTTTTTTATTGTCATTTAGCGCATTTTATTTGGCACATTGTTCAAATTACTTTTGCTATTCCAAAATCGACTAGTATCTATCAGATGATGGAAAATTGGCTATCTGATGTTACCGATCACTTTATTCCCATGATTCATGTTAGGTGTAGCTATTTGTTGGTCTATTTGGCTTTACTGTAATGACAGTCTTTAATAAAAAGAGATCTTGCGATCCTTTGCAGGCTATTTATATCGCTATTAGTTGGCTACGGGAATGGGCTACCCTGCAGCATGGAAGGCGCAAAGAGCACATGTTGGAGGGCTGCCAAGTTATGGAGGTTGTTACCCGCAAGCTCTTTATCCAGCATGGGTAGCAGTCTACTAGACGGATTGCGGCAATTTGATGTATATTTTTCGTTATGGCTTGTAATATGCTTCATGTTCTTTGTTAAATCCTTAAACTATGTATTCATTGACTGTGTGCGCTTATACGCAGAGGCCGAGAGAGTAATTTTTCTCATTATCCAAAAATCTCCAACTTTGAGTGTCATATCAAATACAGATTTTTTTTTATGTGGACTTGGAGCCGTGCAAATTCTGAGTGACATATATAGAATTTTCACTTTTCTATGTATCCACTATAAGCATTTCTAAACATGTATGAATTTTTATCATATTTTATATAATTTCTTAAGGTATACATGGTCTAACATGTCGCACATGCATGATTTTATCCATTTTTATGATACAGAAATGTGACATTTCATTGTGCTTGCACCCACGAATACAAGCACAAAGTCAACTCTGAGATATATATGAAGATATTGATAACAATACTTTAGAAAGTTTGCTCACATATATATATCCTACGTCACTCTTCTGTGATTTGGATGGAGCACTTGACAGAGCATTATTAAAATCTTCTAAACAGAATATTAGTACCACATTGTGACAAAACAGCATGCAGAGAATCGTATTTGTTTTTGTCGAAGTTGCAACAAGCAACCTGAAGTAGATCAAGAAATTTAAATGCACGTAGATTCAGGATTCAGGAATAGCACGACGTACAGGCTGATTCAGTAAACAAATGCCTAAAGTTATTCAAATATAAAATTGTATATTACCCATACCGCACTAGAAAGGGAAAATGGCAAATTTGGCCCCCTGCCGAGTTGCAAACGCAACTTTGGCCCCCCGCCGCGCGCAAGTGCAAATGTGTCCCCGCGATGCGCTGCGCAGCCGACGCGTGTCAAAATCGCGGACCCGACCCGCGAGCCCGAAAAATCGCGCGCCAAACCCGCGAAGCCGCCTCGCCGTGCGCCCGGCCCGCGAGCACGGCAACCTCGCGGCCTCGGCCCGCGACGCCCGCTCCCCTCGCGGCCTCGGCCCGCGACGCCGCGCCTCGCGGCCTCGGCCCGCGACGCCGCGCCTCTCGCGGCCTCGGCCCGCGACGCCGCGCCCCTCGCGGCCTCGGCCCGCGACCCCGCCCGCGACGCCGCGCGCTGTTTGCTCGCGTGAGCGCTGGCGATTTTTTGCTTTTGCTTTTTACTGTTTCCTTTTTTTTTACTGTTCCGCTTTTGCTTTGTACTGTTTGCTTTTTTTTACTGTTCCGCTGCTGCGCGTGACCGACCGACGGACAGAGAGAGAGAGTGAATTGATAGCCTCGTTTTGGTGGGAAAATGGCAAATTTAGCCCCCCTCCGAGTTGCAAATGGAGGTTTAGCCCCCCGCCGCGCGCAACCGCAGATCTGTCACCGCGATGCGCCGCGCAGCCGACGCGTGTCAAAATCGCGTGCGGGACCCGCGAGCCCGAAAATTCGCGCGCCTAACCCCGCGAAGCCCCCTCGTCGTGCGCCCGGCCCGCGAGCATGCGCGCGTCGCGCCCTCCGCCCGCGGTCGCGGCTGGGCCTCGCGAGCGAGCTGTGATCGCGCCCTAGGCCCGCGAGACCACGCGCGTCGCGCCCTCGGCCCGCGGTCACGGCTGGTCGCGGGCCTCGCCCGCGGTCGCGGCTGGTCGCGCCCGAGGCCCGCGAGAGCATGCGCGGCCTCGCGAGCAAGCTTTGGTCGCGCCCGGGGCCCGCGGCTGCTACGTGCGAGCCAAACGCCACATTCACTGGCGTTTGCCCTTGAGAGGCACACGCCCGCTGTTTTTCCAAAACAGAACGACTGAGAAAGATGGTTCTGGTCTGTCAAATAACGTGGCGTTTCCTAACTGAACCAAACGCCAGAGTCACCGGCGTTTGTGCTGTTTTGGAAAGAATCAGCTCGTTCTCTTTGCTTGGTTGGTGAAGATTTCATGTTGGATTAAGTAAAGAAAACAAACCCATCAATTTGGGCACATGTTTAGGGTTAACCATATTATCTTATTGGATCAATGTTTATTGTTTAATTTCCCTCTCGATCTGTCCAGCTCTATATTCCGTTCCATTCGAGCGATCTTGTGGGTTAGCTACTTGTGATGGTTTACTTGGTTAAAAATTTCATCTTGTGGGTATTATATTGTTTGGTGGACTACCTAAGCTTCTATGTATATCGCGAAATAAGTGAGAAAATGAAGTACTGCATACGGCAAAGTACAATAGCACAATTATTGAAGGAACAAAAACAGTTGCGATCACGGGCCTCTTCCCCTCTTATGCCTCGGTGGCATGTGACCTGAGGGGAAAGTGAATTGCTCGGTCGGTCTTGGGTTTGTTCGGAGACTGTACTGGGGAGTCTCATAAGTTCCCTGATCGTCCTGACTAGGAATTTGGCTATGAGCGATTTCCTGGGGATGTCGAAACAAATCTTCGACCCACTCATTACCCTGTTGGTGGGACGAACCAGGCTCGGAACCTCCTCCTTGAACTAGAGACTGGTACTGAAGTGAAGGTCGCATAAACTGATTTTGGTAAGTAAAAGTCTCTTCGTGGGGAGGCGAATCGTTGAATGTCTGAAAAATGACCAGAATAAACGGTATACCAATTAAGAATCAAGTTTATTGTTTTGACAACAATAAATTTAATTTTGACATACCTCACTAAATGTTCCTCCCTGAGAGATCTGGCCTTCATCCTCAATCGAGTCGTACTGCATAAATAAAGTAACCATTGCAAAAGACTAAGCACACTTTCTAAATATTGCAATGCGTTCTTCCGAAGAGTAAAGCACACCTCATATCCTGCAGCAGCCTTTGATCCTAACGACATCCGCACGAGTGATGTGTCCCCACGTACGTCGGACTACAAATTGCACCATGCCAATTACACTCTGAGTGTACATTTGTGCACTATGTATGTGTGACTAATTATCAATTATGCGCACCTGATGTCCTCGACCAGCTCGCCTAGAAGAGATCCTTTGTACAGACGTGTCTGCCCGTGTATCATGCTATGAAAATATAATAATATGGTTAACTAAAAATGGTACACGCCCTATATTCAACAGTTTGGCTCGAAGCACTGAAATACGTTACCTCTCGACGTCCTGAAACGGTTCCTGAAGTCCGCGCCCCACTACTCACGATGTATGGAGGTGACATACTTTGTAATAGCCATGTGTGCAGCATGCTTGGTTGGAAAGTGCTGACCTATCATCAGAGTGTTCTCTTCGAAACCCCACCGTGAGTTCACATCTTCTGATATGACAAGCCTCTGCACCGTCAGTTCGTCCATTTCTTCGCCAGCAGCTACTGCAGGTAGACCACGTCGTACCGCATCACCGCCCTCCTCGTCGGTACCGTCCGACTCTTCGTCGCTACCATCTTCAAAAGAGTCCAACTCGTTCGGCATGCTTGCTAACAGCTCAAAGCAGTCGACACGAGCAGACCAGAAGGGACCGGCATCTTCATTACTGACGAACTGGTCTTCAGGATGTGTCAGATTGACCTCTAACGCTGCATCCGCTGACCCTACACCTCCTTCTGTTGCAACAACCTGTAACCCACCAGCTCCGGAGGAACCTTCGTCGCCAGTCAACAGGAGACTGCTCTCAACAAACTGTACGTACACCATGGGTCGACCATATATGTACGCCCCTGGTGTACTCACAAGGCGCATGTACCCAGCCCATGATGCGTTGCCAACCACCTTGCGCAGCTGCCATAGGGGGACTGATGACCCGTCCTCTCGGCTGCTACATGTGACTGCTTCAATGATTATTTTGTTGCGAGCTATGTCCCGATCAAACTCGCGGCGTATGCACCTCCTCAGGTCCAATAAACTAATCTCCTCCAAACCATCTATGTGTGCGATCTTGTACTCGCATTGGGACAAGTCGAACCCGTACGGCCCGTCACGTATTATATTCGGCCCGTAGAACACTAAGAGTTCGTTCATTGTACCTACGTACATGCGAAATCGAAATTTGAATATCGTGTAAAAAGTATGATAACATCTTGCATGTCAAAGAAATTACCTTCGTGTGTAGGTCTCGAATTGATCTTCAATATTTATTACTACTCGAACGGCTGCTTTTGCTCTTTCTAGCTTCAAAATCCGTGGTTTATACTCTCATGATAGCATCGCATATGATGGTTCTTCCAATACCTCTACCCTGTAATACTCAAGGTTCAGAAACTACTTAACAGTTATAGAGTTTGAACTACTTTAAGCTAGTTGGCAGCACATTCAAGTCATTAACGTTATATTCTTGCTTCTTGTGTGAAATTAAGTTCTAATGATTGAACTGAACTATGCACGCTATCTTTGAATACATTTGGAAGCTCAAAATGATATATTCCTCTAATACAAGTACATGATACCAAACAAAATCTTTAGGCTTCACGAATTTTAGATCATATCATCTATCTCAAGAACATGGGTATATGAGTATATCATTTTTCATACTCACCGTGTGCCGAAGTAAGACATCTTCCAAACCTTTGCAATTTAAAATAGAAGAAACCCCATCAAGTGTTATATGACCACATTCCTGTATATCAAACAAATATGTTATCCAAGCAACAGAGATCCTACGTATGTTTCAAGCAACCAAATGAGCTCTTAATAGGGTGGTTGGGCCTGCATGAAGCATGCATGCTCCAAGTCATGCAGGAGCATAGAGACAATCGCTCTCTCTAATGCCCTCTACATCATCTACTAAAAATACTATGTACAAATGTAAGGGTATACATCTTTCGTCTAATAATTTGTTATTCTATCTTATAATAATTATACTTTTTTATCTAGATAATATAACCTTGTCTTGTACACCCTCATTTAGAAGTATAAATGTGCGCGAATTTTAGAACGGCAACAACAATTTTCTTTTAACTCGGTAATTCATATATTCGTCGGATAGATCCACCAGTGATTCCAAAACTAAGCACATTAGTACTACATTTATTAGTAACCAAGAAAAATAGAGTGCTGCATGCATCATCCTCTAGCTAGTTAGATTCGGTTTCAAACCCAGTGTGACAAGTAGTGGTGTTTTTGCAATTTCCCCAAATCCATTTAGTACTGTAAGAGTTGAGTTACTTTTAGTAGGAACTTAAAAATGTATTGCCACTTCCATTTCAAAGATAGGCATGGCGGTATTGTGAAATTTGAAATTCCCTTGGAGTAATTTATGTGCTTATTTGTTAGCTAGAATTTGTTATGGAGGGATTAGCTTGATACTGCTGCGATTAGTTCTTTCCGAGCACCATCTCACCACATTCAAGATACTTATAGAATTTTAGAGGGCATGATGCCAATAAATAATTCTTACTGCAGTGCACCAGTTATGCTTCAGTTCTTGTTTTAGCATATGATTAAATGTTTTATGGCATGAGCCCTGTCTGTTCGATCTATTTACTTGTTCTCCCTTCCAGAACATACCATGCCTTTGTTCAGAACTTGCTCAACTTCAAGGCACATATATTTCGCAAGGTTTGCACAAAGCATTTCTATTTATTTTTTTGCTGTTTGTGTAAGATTTTGTCTTTTTTTATTAACATTCTTCTAAACAATCAATATTTAGGGGATTATGATTTAAAAGTCATGCGCCAGGAATAGTTACAATATTCTCTAATTAAGTTATACATAAATTTTTATAATCTATTATCTCACTCAGGCACTCTACTGGGCCTTTTTATGTGAAACCTTCATAGTTAATTATAGCGTCAAAATTCACACATAGCGCAATTAGAGAACACTATATTTGAAATAGTGAATGTACTTTGTAAATGAATATGAGATAACAAATATGTTATCCATAAAACATATTAGCAACTGAAATCTAAAATCTTGATTTTAATTAACAGCAATACGTATAAAGTATTCAAACATAAATATAATGTATACCTCAAGGTGTAAGATTTCGCCACACAGAAGAGATTAGCTCTTGAGAGCAGAGAGCTCGCAGAGGTAGAGAGTGAAGAACACCGCGCAGAGCAACGAGCAGAAAGCAGAGTAGAGAGAATGAGAGAGCAAACGGAGAAGAGCAGAGAGCTCGAGCGAGAGAGCAAATGGAGAAGACGACTGCGGTGAGAAATGAGCTGCATGCCAAACCAAAACGAGGCTATCAATTCACTCTCTCTCTCTGTCCGTCGGTCGGTCACGCGCAGCAGCGGAACAGTAAAAAAAAAGCAAACAGTACAAAGCAAAAGCGGAACAGTAAAAAAAAAGGAAACAGTAAAAAGCAAAAGCAAAAAAATCGCCAGCGCTCACGCGAGCAAACAGCGCGCGGCGTCGCGGGCGGGGTCGCGGGCCGAGGCCGCGAGGGGCGCGGCGTCGCGGGCGGAGGCCGCGAGGCGCGGCGTCGCGGGCCGAGGCCGCGAGAGGCGCGGCGTCGCGGGCCGAGGCCGCGAGGGGAGCGGGCGTCGCGGGCCGAGGCCGCGAGGTTGCCGTGCTCGCGGGCCGGGCGCACGGCGAGGCGGCTTCGCGGGTTTGGCGCGCGATTTTTCGGGCTCGCGGGTCGGGTCCGCGATTTTGACACGCGTCGGCTGCGCAGCGCATCGCGGGGACACATTTGCACTTGCGCGCGGCGGGGGGCCAAAGTTGCGTTTGCAACTCGGCAGGGGGCCAAATTTGCCATTTTCCCCACTAGAAACGGTTCAGTCTGCTCAGAACTAGCCTGAAGACTGTTTTCTGTGGGATCTGCTTGTTTTGAGCCACTTCAGGTCATAGTTACCAAATGCCCTGCAGTCAAGCAGAACTACGTTTTTTTCAGCCTGGTACTGTCCATCCGACAGCCTGGTCCATAAGAAATTAAGAATAGATTAGAATAGCTCATTAATCCTTTTAAAGTCTAATTATTTACGTGTGTATCTGTGGCTATAATCGTTCTATATAGTGCAACGACAACGGGTTCATGAGCCGATGATTACTGGCATCAGGGAGTTGGAATTGATTGAGCGAATTTATATTCCAATTTGGATAGTGTGTGCGTGCTAGGCTACCATCCCTTGATCACTTATAGTACCCCAAATATCTGATTGCATTTTTCAATTGAAATGAAAAATGATTATAAATCTTGAATTGTATATATCTCCTGATGCAAAGACCGAAAAAGATATCTCTTCTATTATAGAAAAAAAAAGCCTAATTAGGCATCAACATTAGTTGTTTTTCCTTTTGAGGAACATGCTCTGTTTGCTCTCCTACAACCTTCTAAGGGGGGAAGGGCCTTTACCTTCCCCTCAGTCCAACAGCCTTCTAAGCGAGGAAGAGCCTTTACCTTCCCCTGAGGGTAGGAAATTAAAAAGAAAATAGATTTGTTACGTATAGATGACGAAGACTTGTTGTGTACAGAAAATAGTTACATCAAAGAAAAACTTCAAAAATGTGACGGCCAACGCACTGCTGCATATAATGCTAATGATACCAGCTCACATCGTGTCCGTCAGCATTGGAGGCACGAACACAACCCGGAGGAAACAAATCTGACCAGATATTCTTCAACACAAGTTTTATTTGATAAACCTTAGTACATACTAGCTTTATCTATACGGGCAGGAAAAGAGTTCTTCAAACAAATGTGGTTAGAAAGACCAGGTGCTAGTGCCACACCATGAGCATTGTTCACTAGGCAAGTGAACAGCAGATGAATCAAAGCAAATTGCTAGCTCAATCGGACTTGCTCTGCTCAGCTAGGCTGGGTTTAAGTTTAACCGGGTGCGCCTCGAACCCTCCTCCCTTGCGGCTCTCCAGAGTGTAAGGCATATACGTCCCCATGATCTTGTCCCACACGACGAAGAATGGCTGCGAGAAGTTGTACTTGTTGCCGTAGAGCTGGTGGTGGATGTAGTGGTAAGCGCTGTTGTTGCTGAGCAAGGCATGGAGGATGTTCCCCGGAAGCCAGAGGCCGCAGTGGTCGTCGACGGTCTTGATGGTCGCGAAGGAGAAGAAGAAGATGGCCGTCCGAGGAGTCATCCCGGAGATGAGGAGCGCAACGGTGCCGCTCATGGTGTCCATGAATAGGCCCTCGAGGGGGTGGCTGTAGAGAGCCCCAAAGGCGTATGGAACCACGAGGGTGTGGTGCTGGGAGTGGACGTGCTTGTACAAGAACCTGTTGACGTGGATGTATCTGTGCACGAAGTACTGCCATGTGTCCATGACAAACATCGCGACGATGAACTGCAGTGCTATCACCAGGGCAGGAGGCTGCTTCCTGACGGTGCCACTTTCGTCACCAATGATCTGCATTTGGAGCACATTTGATTCAGTAGTGTTGCAGCTACAAGTTTTCCATGGCAAGAGGATGATCTCGAGAGGATTTGTTGTTACCGTGAAGATGATAAGCGAGACGGCGACTTGGAACGCCTGCTGAAGGAGGACGCCCTTGAGGACGGTGCACTTGGAGACGATGTTCTTAGCCTCCTCCCCCTTGGGGTGGAGCCGGTACTCCTCCATCCCCAGCCCGTACAGCACCGTGTACAGCCCCGAGTAGAGCCAGTACACCGCGATTGGCACGAACGTGCCCAGGAGCTCGTCGGAGACCGCAAATGCCATCTCGGTTGATCTCACGAAACAGGTCAGGTCTTAGCCGGATAGAACAGGGCGAAAGGAGAAGGGTTTCTTGGATTGTCACTGGTCGGAGATGGATGGATGGATGGATGCTTCTGCTGCGACTACTTATAGCCGGGGCGGCGATGCGGCGGGTCTGCGAAGGCCGGCCAGACCGGGGAGAAAAACTCGGGATGTTCCGGCACGTTGCATCCCTTGCATTGGATGAAGAGGTTTGAATGAAGAGAGGCACGTTACAACGAGATGACTCATTCCCGCGCACCCCATGCTTGTGTTGCTGGCAGGCACAGTGTTTTCTTCTTCTGAAGACTTCTTTGAGTAATACTGCTAACATTTCAAATTAGACGTCTTGACTTTTGGGGTCTGACTTTTACCCTAAAAGCTTTAGTTTCTTTTCTCTCTTTTTTGTGTGTGAAGGAAAAGCCTTTGTTTCTTGGCCCTAGACGAGATGGGCATTGATGAATAGTTGAAGCCTTGGCGATACGACTCTGACAAATCAAATGTTGGAACTCACCTCAAAGAGTACTTACTAGTCTTGAGTCCAGCGTAAACCAGGTCAGACAGGCCGTGCTACGTTGGGCCGACCAGCCGAGGGTGGTCAGAGCTACTGAAGCAGAGTATCCGTGCGTGGAGTTCCCTGGAAAGAGCAGCAGAACGTCATAGAAGAATTGCGAAAAGTAACTGCAGATTTGCGTTACGTCACTTTTAGCATGTTCACAGAGACGGTGAAACTGGATGCCAAGTGGTTACCATTGCAGGAAACCTGAAACGAAAGCGTATCAGGCAAATGCTTACTGCTAATACAAGGCAAAGAAAAGGCAGTACCTCCCACAACAATTCCATTTGACCTCACAAAAATTGTCATCACTTGAATTCCAGATAATCATCCAACTAATAAAGACAAAGAAATGTAATTCATGGCTCCGCTTCCATCCGTATGCTTGGATCAAGAGAGGCCATAAGGCCTTACACAGCTTACGTCACCAAGCCATCGGCAAAAGAAAATTATAACATAAGATTACCACAATCCAACAGCTTGGACGAATGAGGCTCGAACCAGTAAGCAGGTCAACAGGTATACAAGATAACAAGATAGAGACAAAAATCCTGACTTGCTAAAGTTTTGATACAACTAGCTAAAACAGATATACTATGAAATTGGCAGTATAACCAGCTCAAGGCACGTCACAGTAAATGCTGAGAACTAATCATCGATACACCGGTGCTCCAGCAAAGGAATAGAGTGACGAAAACCGACAAACCAGCTCTATTAGCCCTTGTAGAGACAGATCTCTGACTGGTTTCAGCATAAGCAGGGTTGGTAGTCTCATAAAGATGTGGGTGGTCCACAACACGAGTGACGAGTTGGTCAGAACGGTAGAGCTCCCCACGAGCACCACGGGCAGCAATTTCTTCTGGACGGTAGAGATCCTCCACACGAGCGCCATGGGAAGCAATCTCTCCTGGAAGGTAGAGATCCTCCACATGAGCGCCATGGGAAGCAATCTCTCCTTCACCGTAGAGATACTCCACATGAGCACCACGGGCAGCAATCTCTCCTAGACGGCAAGGATCCTCCAGGTGAACACCACGAGCAGCAATCTCACCAGTTCGGTAGAGCCCCTCCACGCAGTCAGCACGAGCAGATAGTTCCCCAGGCGGTGCTGTATAATCCCTTGGAGGTGTTCTGGCAGCAACGCCGAAATTCAAGAAATGAAAGGTGTTGTCATAACCACAATATATTTAACTGGAATTCAAGTTCACACCTACTATACACAAAATATACCGAATCTGGATGAGACAGAAATTACTCGTACCATATGGTGCATAAAATCGAAACAATAAGAGATCCATGCCACAAGCACACGAATGTGTAGTTCATCTCCCACATGGTAGGAGAAATGCATGTCTGTTGCAAATTTCCTTGCTTATAATACTGCCTAAGAACATTTTCTTTATTTAGCATCATGCAAGACATATTTTTCGAACAAGTCAAGACTAAAACTAATGGGAAATAGCACCAGTATCTTAGTTTTCACAAGGTATGACTAAAATGACGCAGAAGTTCTTAGATGAAACCAAATTCATGCAACCAATAGAACTTTTATTTTCACATCTTAGATGAAACTCTCAGTAAAATGGACCTGTTAACTACAAAAGATTGTAAATGGGCCATTATGTTCGCACAGAGGGTTACAGTAACTTTTCTAGGAGGCTAAATATTTTACTGGGAAACAAAACCTATCCATTGTGATTCTGTAGTGTACACAGTTTTTTGACACATTCATTGCAAATAGTAGTTACACAACTAGAGAGATTTCTTTGCAAAGGGACAAAACAGAGTTCAAGCATCCTTTCACAAAGAAAATAATTCGGTTGATCAATTTTATGTTAAATTTTAGCTGAATGCTCAAGTATCAATCAAATTTCAAATGACCTATTCTTTCAAGCGCTAAGAATCGTCAGCCATGATAAAATAAAGAAAATTTCTTGGTCAAATTTCTGTTGATGATGTAAGAATGATAAAATACTGTCCACAAGTAGAGGAAACCTCAGAAAATATAACTTACCGCTCATGCACCGGACCCACTCGAGAGCGATAGTACCAATCAGCAGATGAAGGAGCCAAATGGTGGTAGTATGCTAGTGGGACATGTCGAGGCTCCGGTATAGAAGGTACATGGTGAGGCTCTAGGGCAAGAGGAATGTGTCGAGACTCAGGTGCAAGAAGCGCTTGTTGATAATACATGTGATCATCCGGGACCTTAGCCAAAGAATGACCATGTCGGGACTCCATAGGAAGTGGAGCAAAGCGTGTTGCCCTATATGAGTCCTCGGGAGGAGGAACATGTACAACCACCTGTGGGCGCCTTTCTTCAACAGGCGACGAATGCAGCCTATCTTCATATTGATGCCGATGCCTTCTTTCTTCACAGTGGTGCCTTTCATCAAGATGAGTCTTTGGATCTGATTGAGGTGCATTGATAGACTTGAATAGAGCTATTAGCCTACGAACCTGCATAGATCACATAATAATCCATAACAATAAGGTATAAATTGGCATTTATGTTTGAAGCTGCCTGTTCTTTTAAATATCTATCTAGACAGAAATTCCAAGGAAACTCACTTGTGTAGAGTTGAGCTCGGGGTTGAATTTGCTCCTTGAACTGTAGTTCTCTTTGATGGCGTGCTTGAAACTACTCTCAGGAAGCGGAAGGCAATCTTTATCAGTCTTAAATTTTACCTACATCAAATACATAAAGTAGTTTTGAGTATAGCAAGAATATCAGTCTTCAACACTAACTACTCTGGCATAAAATGGGACAATTCAGAGGACCTCACTTAGCTTCTCTTGATAGCATATTATAAGTTGGGCTTCTTAGATAAACTTGGATAGGAGGACATAAGCTTGTTAGAACAAAAAGAGTACAATTTATTAAGAAAGCGCGGATGTAGCGAGTACAAACCCATTTTATGGGTGCTAACATGTAAAATCTTTACATGGACAATTGGATGAACTTTGGAGTTTAGACATATTGGAGTCAGAAAGTTGAGGCATGATCCCTTGTAAATAATTTTTCCATGGTGGTGGGGTTAAAAGTTTACATCCATTGTATCTCAAGTACCTCTAAATCTAATCCATCCATATCTCAACCAATGACTCATGTCAAGAGTCATCATGCTATCACCCAAAAAATGGATTTCCATCTAACTAGAACTTGTGCTTAAGAGCTGACACGTTAATTTACACAATGCCAAAAAATGCAGAAGCTTGCCTTACCATATGAACAAATCTGCTTCTAGCAACTTCATTATGATGCGATTTCTTTCAATGTCATTGTTCCCTGCAAGTTAAAGTTACCATGATGTTCATTGCAGCAGAACAGTCAAGCATAAAAGGGAAGAAAATCATTGATGGATAACATCAAAGAAATGGAAGGGCCTGTTCAGTTCACAGCAAGAATGAGAAAAAATAGAACTATGTGTAGGGCATTGACTTGGCCATTTTTATACGCTACAGCATGCATCGCAATTATAATTGGAAGAGGGAACTATCATTTGATGATGGCCATACCAAATCAAGCTTCACCTAGCTACATCTGCCACAATAACTTGGATAGAAGCCATGGATCCAAGGAACCCTCTGGACATATATGGACACATGCACATACTATTTCTAAAAAACAGGGGTAGTGAATATTAATTTACTGGCCTATCATCTCTTTAGGACACACTACTGCTATTCTTTTAAGGGTTGCAAGCAAGGGCACATGTCCTCATTACTGCTGTTTGTAAAAGCATACCAAAACAAAACAGAAGTGAAGTTACCACTTACAATTTTCGCTGATTTCTATAATCCATAGTCCCATGCCGATCAATCTAAGGAAAATGAAAAAAGCAATCTGAACCTAAAATAGAGTTAATCTTTCTCAGAAATAGTGCGACCCAGCAAGATTTCTGATCATGGCCACCATTCTTTTGCATACAAAACCATTGGTGCACCTCAGTGGCACACATCCTTTGGAACAATACATAAAACCATAAAAAGCAAAACAGCTCACCCGACTACCATATTCACCACATATGGATCTAGAATAATGGAAAACCGGGATTACCTGAGCAGGGAACTTCCCATTGAATGCATTTCGGACAAGGTTTAGCCCGCCCTTCGATGTCGCTTTGTACACTCCGTACAACAGCTTCAAGTCAAAATCATAAAGGAATAGCTTTGCGCCTGGTCGGATCTTCCCCACCATCCCACTCTTCCCCTTGGGCAGGCCGAACAAGCGGTTCTGGAAGCACTCCGGCTTAGTCTGTGCATTGCACATGAATATAAGCCCTCCTCCCTTACTATCACTCCCCTCTTCCTTCTTCTCCTGCTCCTCCATCTCCTTCCCCTTCCCCTTAAAATTCATACTCCTCTCCTTATTCTGCTCTCTTCTGCGCTTCCTCCTACGTTCACCACCTTTGTTATCAGCACCCACACCATCGCCCCTGGCAGCTGCAGCATCAGCCGGCTTTAGCTTTGGAGCCGATTCCGATGCTTCAGCGGTGTCTGGCTTTAGTGCCAGTTCCTGTGCAGCTGCTGATCCTTCACCAGCGGTGGCTGGCTCCAGCACCGATGCCACAAGCGATGCTTCATCAACAGCGAACGGCTTCGGCACGGACGCAGAGGCATGTGCGTCGCTGCCGACAGTGCCCACAGAGGTTGCCCCGTTGGCCGGTTCAGCGGCCACTGCCGCAGCCACAACATTCGCGCGATTGCCATTAGCATTCCGCTTCTTAAACTCCGACTTCTTCACCGTCGCAGAGCTGGAAGCGTTCGCCTTGGACGGCCTGGCCACCCCGCCGGCACCAGAGGCCGCCTTGACCTTGGCCTTGGCGGCGCTATTGGGCGTCTTCACCATGGCTGCTCCTCGGAGCAGCTTTGGGGAACAAACAACAAATATTACCACCAAAATAGCACCGCGCCCATCAAAATCGACGAGATATCTAGAAGGGCGGAGCGCACAGGAGATTCAATCCTACTACGCCCTACACGAATTGGGAAGAAATTTTTCGGGATAGGGGCAGTCGTACGAATCGACAATGCCGATATTAGGATATGTTGTTGTAACTCCTAGTCATCAGATGTCGCATTATAGATAATTGAATCGGCGACGAATATGAATTGATATATGGACTTATCTATTGAAGATTGAAACATCTAAAAACGCTCTCTTTTTCCTGTTCTTCTTGTCAACATGTGAGAAACGCAATAAAACATCAAGAAGACACTTTAGGTTATGTAAGATACCTAATGCAGCAGGCTCCACAACAATGCAGCTTGATGTTGCCTTCGTTGGCTCTAATTGAGTCCCCATTTCACTTGTGCCAGAGTTGGAAGCTCGGACATTCTTCGTTGTTTTGATGGGATATGCCTCTGTGTCTTAAACCGCTGCGTAGATCTTCAGCAGGCACATCTAGAAGGTTCGATGCCTCATTATACATCTTCTTTGCAGTGTTGTCTTGTCTGTTGGGTGTGTTGCCATCTTGTTTGACACATGCTTGTTCTATCTTTTCGGCAGTCTTGAAAACAATATCCTAGAAATTATTATCATTGTTAACCTTAGAGCCACCATCCTCAACAGTTTGAGGTTCAGTACCCCCACCCGTAGCCATATCTCACGTGAGGGGCTAGCGGCTCCTTTGTCAGGTGGTAAAGTGTTGTTGTGTGATGCTTTCCCTCTACCTCATGAACCAACACGGAGCAAGCATTCGAAGCAGCGATAAACCTCGGTAGCAAACTCGGATATGCGTTTTACATGCATTGTTCTCATTAATTCATGGTTTTTTTTTCTAAATCTTCATCCCAAATAGTGTTGTGCTTGTTTATAAAATGCAGCAGGTAATCTGAAATCTGTTAAAAAGGGCAATGATGACACATTACTAAATGCCAGCGAAAATGTAGAACATGCTTATTTTGTGTACGCAACAAGGAAAACGACATGAATGAAAATTGGATGCCTGTATAACCTTATAAGTACCAAACATTCAAATGTTACAACAGTACAGCGTTTCAAAGGTTGTGTCTTATTTTGCATAGCTTGCCAAAGAAAAATCTTGACCTTAAGAGTAAACAGCTCCACATTTCTCTCTTGGGGGGAACAGATGAGAACCAAAACATAGTTTATGATATATTGATTTAGTAGTGTATATACCCTTCTTTTGGAAACCCCAGCCAACAGTATCAGGGTCATTCCTTAAGTTAATTGCATCGAGGTTAAGCATCAAACACTCCCAATCTTGAAGACCATTTTCATCCAAAGATCTCCAGAAGAAGACAAACTGACAAACCACTGCCCCCTCCACAAACTGTCCCAAAATTGAGTCGACTATCCGTCACCACATTGTGAATCGCTCCCCATTTGAACCACTCTGAAGACTTCTCCAAAACTGGGATCTCCCTGATGTTTTGAACTGAAAAAAATCTCCCCCTCATTTAGTAAGCAGTCATCAGTTTACACCATGCATCCTCCCATCTGTTAAGAGTTTCCAGATCCATTTCAGCAAGCTAATGCTCATGTGTCATCATATCGTATAAAAGAAGTGTGATCTGATTTTATCAATCTCGAAGAGCAAAGATATAAGAACAACAAATAACATGGGATATAATGCCAGATTGATGGTGAAGACAAAAAATGCAACTGCCTCAAAAAGCATACCAGCAAGAGGGCAAGAACTATATATGAACAATCTTTTGCATCGCCCATCTGTTATTTGTCAAACAATCTATGTTTTGACTCTGAACTTGATATGTACCCTGAAGACCCAAGATTTTCAAGTTCTGGACATTGTCGGAAGAAGTCACTCATAGTCTCATACCCTTTGGACCTATCAAAGATTTTCACATGAAAAGGGAGAAAAAGGATGGCAGGAATCAGTGATTAAGAGCACTTAAAACAGGATGAAAAGGTAAAAACAATATCTCAGATTGACAGAAAACAAAATACAAGCTACTGATAACTTAGATGGGGATATATCCGTTCGACCTTGAGATTGGATCGTAAAGTGGTGACTCATCATGACAAAGGCCACAAACATACACTGTAGATCTAGTAGAACAGGAAACTTGCTTAGGAAAGAGAGATTACTCCACAAAGCATGCATGCAATAATTCAAAAAAAGAAAATGAAAAAGCATGCCAAATGTCATTTATATCACTCGTCGCCATTTTCTAAGGAGGTCAACATTGCAAGTTTGATAAACAGTCAGCAAAAAATGCAGATAATACCTATATGTGATATCAAATAGATGTATCTTTATATAGTGCGATGTTAGCGATAAACACCGAAGTATTTGATTGTTCTAGGAGAATATAATCAAATATGCATAAGAAAAGCAAGTCTTCACAATAAATTCCTGCAGTTATATCAAAATTAGATATCCATTCATTATTTCATTATCATGTATGAAGGAACTAGTTAGGATACCTGGGACTATAGATAGCAGGTGAAAAATCTAGGTAGAAGCAGCGCTTCCATGCAGGATGTTAGAAGGAATTGTTGATAAAGTTGGTGCCATCTGTGCAATTCTGCTCAGCAACATGAAAACATTATACTTAAAACAACCCGTGACATTCTCAATAATTATTAGTGAACCAAAATAAGAGGAGATATTGAAAGCATGAAGTGTCAACCTGGAGCCAGTAATTTTTCTTCCTTTTAATAAATACAATTGGAGATATGATTACTATACATAGTACACCAATGCTCATCTATAATTGCCTCCGATTATGCCATAATGATCCAGTACATCTTAGCTAAACATATACTATCAGCAACAAGCTACAAAATCTACAAGAACATTGTTGACCACGACAAAGGTATGAAATTGCTGCAGAGAAGCAACTTTGCTACAGAGAACAGAGATAATACTCGCGTAGGCTCTTTTGCCCATAAAAAGAACAGCATACTGGTGGTTTCCTTATTCTTGGGAGCACTTCTTTAACTCCTTCAGAGACCAAAGTTACATAGCGTCAGGAATTCCATTTCAGTGTCAACATACTTGGTCCACAGAGCCTTGTACTGGTTGAAAGCGACATCAAGCCACGGCTTCATATTCCCATTAAAATGTATCACTGCAGCACCACGGATCACCTCAGGACTGATGCTTGGATTATACCCAAGACCCGTTACATGCCATGACTTGTCAAGTGGCTTTGTATTGCCATAGAATGCCATCAGTCCAGCTGGTAGAACTGAAGTTGGATCCCAGAGTGCACCCTCCTCATTCTGCCATGAGAATATTTGGCCATATATTCACAGACACATCAGTGCTTTGGTGGGTAAATAAAAGAAATGCACGCTATCATGATGCAAAAATGGGCAACTAAGATCATCATTTGCAGAATTGCATATAGATGTTACAGGACAAGACAATGCAGAATGCAAACATAAATTGCACATAAGGGCTTTGTTTAACTTAACTATTGCAGAGTTAGTAATTAAACCTAACAGCGTACGATCAGTGAAAAAGAACATCACTTGAATGACACCCAAGTCTCAGTTAGGGACTTCTCCGCGCAATGCAGTATGTCATAGTTAATAAGTCAAGACCACGCCGTGTAGAATCAATTGAGTATTATATACTGTAAGCTGATGAGGCATGGCTTAGACTTCAGTCATTTTCAGAGAATGAAAGAAAAAACACAAATAAATGGATGGGGCATGGTTTAGGCATTCTCACAAATGAGAGAAAAAATACCGAAGTTCTTCCCAAAAAAGAACATCCAGCCATCGATTTGATGGACCCTAAAGTACAAACTTACAATAAAACCACAATTATTGGATGTTATCTGGAACCTATTCAAACTGAAGAAAAATAACATCATTAACCATTCAAACAACACTCATTAAGATATAACTTAAGATAATTTGAGCACAGTCGTTAGATTTTCTCTAGAATAAATGTTAACTCAGACCATAATGAGGAATTGTAACCAAAAAACCAACCCTCTTTAAGATACAATTTAAGGCAATTTTGAGTCGTGAAAGATACAACTAGTCTAGGCAGTATATAAGACGAAATCATGCCATTCCATAGGCCTGTCCACCAATTACCATCAACCACACGAGCTAACCGGAATGGTTACCCAAGAGACCACATATTTCTTCCTTCTAAAATAGTATTAAAAGATAATGTTCTGGTGTAAAATCTCTTATATTGTTCCTGTAAGCTGGAGTCCCCAGCAAGATCTTATATTTCTTTCAGTTGCTTTATACAAAGCAATGCCATCGGGCATTTTAATGTAAACAAATCTCTTATACTGAATGCCCACTCAAGCAATTTACTAACTGAAGGCAAAACCAAGGTGCCTAAATCACATGTTGAGCATAATGACAGTGACGAAGAAACTACAGCAGAACTTGCATCAAACTAGTGAACTGTACAATTAGAGCATGCCGACAACAGGGCACAACAGCATCAGATACCAAGTGTAACCAAAGATGGCAATGTACCACAATATTATTTCTTGCAAGCTGTAACCAAAGATCACCACAACTCACCATTTCCATGTATTGATGGAAGAGCTCCGTGCAGCCATCTCGTCGCCATGCCTGGAGATCGAATACATTGACTCCATACTCCCATGCACAGGCGCTGGGATTAAACCGCTCTCGCACTATGGCCTGTGTGAAGTTGAGATACTTCCTATACCTCCTGAATCCCCCAAAGCACATCTCCACAGCGCCATTCACCTTCCCATCCAAGTCAACATGCCAAAGTCCTGCTAAATCCTTCTGCACGACCACATCGTCTTCCAAGAGCACTACCCTCTGCAGCGCTGGGAACATATCCGGGAGGTAGAACCTCAGGTAATCGACCAATGCCACGTCCCTCTTACCAGTCTCAATCTGCTTGAGCACCGGGGAGAAGGAGGCGTTAAGGAACGGGAAATCGGAGTAGGCGAGGAGCTGAACGTGCACGCCAAGTGGCGGCGGGCGGCGCGTGAACCAGACACGGAACGCAGGCAGGTACATGGGCGCGGTGACCACGTGGAAGACGTGGCGCGACGGATCAGCGGCGGCGCGCGTTGCGGAGGCAATTACCACGGAGGCGGCGAGAACGTTGTCGGAGAAGACGGCGTAGTGGTAAAGCGAGGGGTCGTCGAACTCTGGGGACGGGTCCGGGTCGTCGGCGAAGGCGGAGGGTTTGACGAGGCGGGCCTCCAGGAGGCGCATGGCGAGGCAGTGGAGGGACTTTGGGGTGGAGCCCGCGGCGATGCGGGAGGATATGTGGCCGACGCGGCGGGAGCGGGCGAGCTGCTCGCCGACGGCGAAGACGGTGTCGGAGAGCTTCTGGATCTTGGACTGCGTGTCGAAGCCCTCCTTGGAGTCGGCGGCGAGGAGGCGGGCGAACTTGATGCGGTCGCGGGCCTCCTTCTCGAGGGCCTTGAGCGCGTCCTCGGGTAGGGAGAGGTGGGAGGCAAGGCGGGAGGAGAGTGCGGAGAGGTCGGAGGAGAGCGTGGAGAAGGAGAGCGACTGCGCGGCGGATGCCTCCTTGAGCTTCCGCGCGTGGGCGGCGTAGGAGGCGAGGACGGACGCGTGGTCCGCGGCGTGCCGGCGGATGGCGGCGAGGCGGGAAGGCGGGGCTGAGGGCGAGGAGGAGCGGGATGAGGCGCCAGCGGGGGCGGGGGAGAGGAGGAACGCGAGGGACGCGAGGAGGAGCAGCGTAAGCAGTGCGGCGAACGCGGCGCGGCGCGGCGCGGACGGCCGGAACGCGCGGCCGCCGGCCATCGGCTGTTGCGGCGGGAGTGGCCGAGCGTGTTTTGTGGGGGGGGGGAGGAGTGGAGTGGGGAGGAGTGCGCCGCGGATCTGAGCAGTGGCGAGGTGGAGAGCGACGGGTGGGACCACGGGATCCGGTGGGCCCGGTGTGTCAGTGGGTGCTGGATCGGGTGTCTGGGTTTAACTGTGGGTTGGGTTGTCGGTGAGGTTAGATTTCGGCCGTGGATTAGCTTGTTAGTTTAGTCATTATTATTCGTCAGTGGTGCAGATTAAAAGTTGATCGGGTTTTAATACAGTGGGCCCGGCTTCAGTGGGATAGCTGGAGGTGATGACATGGATTCTGCTTTGGTGACGGGAGCTGCCGGTCATGTCTATGACACGTCGGGCTATTATCGCTGGATCCACATGTCAAGGAGGTGTATTAAGAAACGGGTGTGGTTAGTTCACGTGAGAAGAATTGCCAGTCTGGACCAAATCCGACCAGCCTGGCTAGATTACGGGAGTCTGCATGGGACATTCCAATCTAGCCCGTTTTAAGAACTGCTCCCTTTCGATCAGAGAAAGAGTTTAAAATCCACTGCCTGCGGCGGTCAATGGTTTTCAATCTCCTGCTCCGAACGCGTGGACTATTCACATTGATTTTATACGTTTCTCCAGCTAATTTGTGCAATCCATTTTTCAGGTCTCGATTGCAATTTGCAACTGGAGGAAGAGGCTCCTAATTTTCAGAATCAAATTCAGACGGAGTAACGTCAGCAAAATTGAACTTTAACTACTGTTGGGCCTACCCACCCTCCTCACACGCCGCGCACTCGCGCTCACTATGCGCTTGCCAACTCTACCGAAGATATTGGGCCCTTACTACTGTTCATTGTTCAATCAGAACTGGGCCATAATGCCTACTCAACCTTTAACTGGGCTTTCACAGGGCTGCCAGGCCATGATGTGATTATTTGGGTCGTCACGTTGATGTTCTAACCAAGACCCGCAATTCCATTCCAAACGTCTTGTTTGCATAATTGCCACACGGAATCCTAGAACTGATCAAGTGATCAGGACATTTATATCTAAAGTAAAGAGAACTGATCAGGACACCTGGGAGCACAGTATTGTTGTTGGAGACCTTGAAAACTAATCATCTTCTTGCTGAACAAGGCCACAGCCACGTTGAAAGATCTCGATTCTTACCGCAGACACGTGCGTGCGTGCCTCACCATTCCACTGCAATTACAATAACTATATCCATGTCTTAAAGCGCAAGAAGATAAGCTACTGATTTCACTATATATTTAGCAGACGCGCAATTCACAGCACCATACAGGAAAAATCATGGCAGCCGCAGAGCCCAAGGAGGTGAAGCTGCATGGCGCGTGGGGAAGCGCCCACGCCGCTATGGTCCAGAACGCGCTCGAGCTCAAGGGCGTGCGCTACGAGTACGCCGAAGAGGACCTGGAACACAAGAGCGAGGCGCTGCTGCGCCGGCTGAACCCCGTCCACGGCGGCAAGGTCCCCGTGCTCGTCGTCGACGGCCGCCGCCCCCTCGCCGAGTCCCTCGTCATCCTCGAGTACGTCGACGAGGCGTGGCCCGAGGCGCCCCCGCGGCTGCTCCCGCCGCCGGACCAGCCCCGCGCGCGCGCCGCGGCCAGGTTCTGGGCCAGGTTCTTCCACGACAGGGTGTCGCCGCTGTCGCAAGCGGTGGTGCTCGCGGCGGGGGAGGAGGAGCGGGTGCGCGGGTTGGTGAGGGAGATGAAGGAGCAGATGGCCGTGATGGAGGCCGGCATCCAGAGGGACTTCACGCTCGGCGGCGACGGCGAGGGGCCGTTCGTGCACGGGCGGGAGCCCGGACTGCTCGACGTCATACTGGGCTCGTGCGTCGCGGGGACCAGGGCGCTCTCCGCCGTCGCCGGCGAGGAGATCATGGAGCCGGGCAAGCTGCCGCGCGTGCACGCCAGCATGGCCGCGTTTGACGAGCTCGTCACGGGGTTCGGCACCAGCGTGCCGCACGACCGCCTTCTCGCGCGCCTCCTCGAGAGGCAGGAAAGGGCGCGCGCCGCGTGCGCGTGAGCTGTGTTGGTGTGTGTGTGACAATGTACGTGTGCTTTGGTTTCAGAAATACATGGGATGCTGAACCTTGCTTGCAGTTGCAGAGCTCTCTCTGTACTATTCGTATTTCGTGCAGAAAATCGAAATGCAAATGGTGCTACGGAACAAAGACACAGCGAAAAAGCTCACACGGACGAAAGTCTGGTTTGTTTTCGTCTCGTTTTATTTGTTCGGGCTGCGTCTGGTGTTGCATGTTGGGCTTCTCAGGCTGTTACATGGGCTTGTTATTGTCCATAGGCTAACGGCCTGACCCAACGGGGTTTGCCCCCCTTTTTGGGCCAAAAAGCACAAGAAATGCCTGCCCGTGCCTCGGAGGCAAAGCCCTCGGGCGAAAGCCCACAGCTATATGTCAAAGGCAAAACCCAGCGCCGTTATTGGGCCAAAGCACAGAAAATGTCGCTGGGTGCTGCTTCGTGTGTGCTGGCCTTCATTCGCAAAAAGAAGAGAAAAGAATAAAAATGTTTTGTACCACCACACCAACCACAAGATGTCACTGAGATTCTAGAAATGGACTCGTGGAAGTCGCACATCCCGAGAATTCTCCAGGCTTGTTGTGGATGCTGTGCTAGTGCACATGACCAGTTAGATGCATCCAGAAACAGCAATAGCAATGCACGTCAGTATCATGGGGGCACATGTAATTTCTGTGTACAACAGTCGAATAAGAGGGGGATTTTGATGTGAGATAGTGGTCGACGGAGCTTTCGCGCGGTGATCGATCTGGCCAAGTACTTGGTTCATAGCGTAAGGTCTTGCGATGCAAAAGTACCTATCTGCCGACCAGATCATCCACCAGACACCATTACCTTGCTTTAGGTACCAGGTAATTTTAGTCCATCTATCTTGTTGCTTTACTAAAAATAGGTTGCCACACTGTAGCTCCCTTTCCTTGCTGATTGGAACAGGGCAAATAAGTTGGGACTTGTTGATGACCATGCATCCTAGATACAATTAGCAGAATGATGTGCAAAGGTGCATAAGTCACTTCTTTCGTCTAATTATGTCTTCTTTTGTTGTTTGGAGTGACAGACTAGGTAAGTGGCATAGTAGTCACATAGTCCCATGCACGGACGCTAGTGTTTACCAAACATCTCTATCTGCGGTAGTTTCGAGTTCCATTGTATAATAAACCGCATGTCTTAACAGGAAAACCGTAGATTCGTAACTATTTCGATGTGTATAGCTTGAATTCCAACGGACGTTTCCATATTCAAAAGAAAGTTGCACTATCCAAAAGCAAATGCAATTAAATGTTTTCCCTTGCAACGTTGGACATATAAGTTTTATATAATACAACCATATCAAAGCACCTATAATGTATTAATATGTGCTTTCAATCTTTCATTAATTAGTCAAAGTGTTTTTCGAAGAGGATGCACGTGAGTGCACCCAAGAATGTGATGCACCAGATACGCCCTCAACAATCCACGGCCTCCAGATGTTGGAGAGGCAACATGAGGCCCGCATTGTCTCAAACTTTTTCTTCCATCTAGCTAAAGCTATCAGCGCACTAACCCACGGAAATGCTTTCAAATCAAGCAAATTATACCGGACTTGCCATCCATTACCCGTACTTTAGGTTCCTTTATCCCATGCGTCGAGTTCAACATGTCAAGCCACTTTAGTTTCCAAGCCACCCCAAAGGTGAAAGAAATGACAAAAGTGAACCGCACGCCCCCCCTGCTTTCTTACTGGCGTCCGTACACCTAAACCCTGATAGAAAATTCCAAGATTCCAAACGCCAATTCTGATCAGCAAAGGTTCTCCACTATAACACCTCCAAAAGGTGATCTTTTTAACTGGAAACAGGTAAAAGATTTGCCACATCCATTGATAGAGATGATGAGCCTACTCTCCGGCAAAGGTGATCTTCAAAGTAAACAACCATTACACAACTCAAACAAAATATGACCGGAGACCTAAGACCCGTATAGTCACGATAATGCGCTAATGAGCCGGGCATCAATCATCCGGACTTTCCACACATCCTAATTGAGGCGTCAAAAGGTCAAAGATCTCATCGGATAAAAAAAGCCGGGATCAAAATGGCATGGCTATACACACGAACGAACAGTCATTTCGACAGTAACAGTCGATGTCTCACTGACACATATATAGGTCCCTAACTTATCGGTGCAAACGCGAATCTGACGTGTGTATATATATATATATATATATATGTTTATACATATATCCATGGAGTGACTATTCGAGCCAATTTTGTGATTGGACTGTTCATCCGCGGAGCTAGCTAGCGCTAGAAAGCATCGATCCTATGATCAGCAGTGCAGCCCCAAGTAGCTAGCGCACATGCACGCACACCTGAATCGAACGCAAATCTCCCAAATTCCAAGCCCATGTCCCCTGATCGCAACACGCATTTGAGAAATTTTTTTATAAATATTAATTTTTAAATCAAAAATTCGAGATCTATATCTCCCATTTCAGAAATTTCAAAACTAACAGCACGTCGTTCGACCGTGCGACGATATCAGCGCTATCGTCCGACCGTTTGCTGATAACGCGCTATCGTCCCACCTGCGACCGATATCCACCGAGAATCCCGCGGAACAGCGCGACAAGACCTGTGATCAGACAGCTATCGTCCAACCGTGCGACGACAAGGCGTTATCGTCCCCTGGTCAAACGATAAGGCGTTATCGTCCAACGGTCGGACGATAACGCCTTTATTCCACCCCGCCCGTGATTCCTTTTCTGGTTTGCGTCGCGTCGTGCGCCCGTTTCTCCCTCACCCGAGCACGTGCGCAGAAGTCCAGCGGGAGAAAGAAGAGAGGAGGGAAAGGAGAGAAAGAAGAGAGGAGGGAAAGGAGAGAAAGAAGAGAGGAGAGGAAGGAGGAGAGGAGGAAGGAGGAGAGGAAGAAGGAGGAGGAGAGGAAGAAGGAGGGGAGAAAAAAATAACGCAACTATTTACCTCAAACGCGATCCGCTGTCGAGATCTCACTTCCAAACCCTAATCCCTCTCCTCTCTTCTATCGATTTGTTAATATTTCATGAATCGGTAGGAGGCAGAGGCAGGTGAGGGGTGATTATATAGAGAGCGATGCGCTTCAGGGATGAATTGGACGCATTACGGGTGACCAGAGACCAAAAGAGACGCTAGACTGGACTGGACACGACGTAAAGGAGTTCACGCGCGCTGGAGCGGACTGGACAGGACACAAAGGAGCTCAGGTGCGCGCCCGCGTGCAAAAGTGGGCGCTGGAGCGGGGCCGCAGGGTATTTGACCCCTTATCGTCCGACCGTGGGACGATAAGGTGGTTATTAGTCAACCGTCGGCAGATAACAGGTGGTTATTAGTCAACCGTCGGCAGATAACAGGGGGACAGCGGGCCCGCCAGCTCTTTCGGCGCAAAATCGTCGCCTGGGCAAACGATAAGCTGTTATCGGTCAGCGGTTAGCCGATAACGCCCTTGTCGGTCGGCGATGGGCTGATATGTCTCTTGTCGGCCAACCGTTGGCCGACAGGGTTATATTTTTGAAATTTCTGACTATGGACATATAGATCTCGAATTTTTGATTTAAAAATTAATATTTATAAAAAAAGTTCTAGCCTAACGCTCGAGTGCGCTGTGATACGCTGTCTCGTGTCACCTCATGTGACACGCCGGAGGGATGCACCGAGAAACGGAAAAGAGGCGTGTAACTAACAGCGACGGATCGTCGTCTTTCGATGACCGTTCTCGGCTAGCTATATAACTGTGTGCGTGACTGTTAACGTCGTTTCCCATGTGTTAGTGACCGTTTGGCCTAGTGCTGCTCTCTGAGGTGATATGTGCACCTTTCGATCACTAACACACTCCAGATTATTGCCAACGGAAACAATACCTGACGACAAAACGACAGGGAAACAATACCTGACGGGTACACTATAACACGGATAAGTATTAAAGTCATTCCCTCTGAGACGTTATAAGAAAACGCTTTAAATTAGAATTTAGAATGCGCTTCAGGAAAAACGCCTTAAAAACATGCCAGTTAACATGGCGATTGAGGAAAACGCCTAAAAAACTACATAATTGAAGAAATTATCAGAAAATACTGTAATATGCAATACTTCCTCCATATCACAAAAAGTGACGTTTTGGATATAATTTTAGTTAACCTTTTAAAAACTTTAACTATTGAAAAGTATTTAGATTGGGTACTTGAGAATTATATATATATATATATATATATATATATATATATATATATATATTTCTCTCGATAGGTACTTTCATAATACTAGAATTTGTCGAGTTTTATATACATATTACAATAGAAATTAATAGTCAAAATTATATTTTAAAAACTATATCAATGTCCACAATGCCACTTTTTGTGATACAGAGAGAATATTATACGCAGTGTCCAGCAAAATGCCAACAAACCTATGAAGGCATTTTGGAGAGCAAAATGCCTCAAAACCTCAGCGAAATTGCAAAAGCAAAACCTCCTCAACTCATGCGGCCATTCATGCACTAGCACGCACCTGTCTAAATTTACATTATAAAGCTTATTCCTTCTTCTAGTCACAATAGAAGCATCTTTAGATACTTTTTATGTCGCTACTATTCCCAACGATTTCAAAACTGCCTCCAAAATCTTCCGAGGCATTTATAGTGCCTTAGAAGTTCATCCATGTTGTAGTGGCACCAGTGTTTAGAGGCTGCGTCATTTTTAAGCTGTGTGCTAGCCTCTAAGGTGATATCATAAAATAAGCTAGTTAAAAGTAAAAGTACGGATAAATTTTATTTTGCACCAGGTATTTGTTACATAGTGTTAACTTACACCAGATTTAACAAATTGACCACAGTGCGCTGGTATTTGTTACAATGTCAACTTGCACCATATTTAGCAATTTTCCTCATTCTTACAGCACGGGCCTACATGTAGCACTGATTGTAACATGTCTACAAGGCAGATTAGGGTGCCACGTCAACCAACACGTCAAAATTTGTTTGAAAAAAAAATATAATAGCTGGAAAAAAGTTTAAAACTGTGTGAAATCAGAAAAAAAAATGGATGGGAAAAAGGCGCCCTAGATTGCCCTATGGGACATGCAACATCGGACCGACAGAATTTTTTTTTAATTTTGCACCGGATTTTGAGTTTTACGATTCTTCTCACTTCAACTTTTTGATATCTTTTCCATAATTTTTAAAATAATTATAGAGTTTATTTTATTTTTTTAACGTGTCAGGTGATGTGACACCCTAGTCTGCCTTGTAGACATGCCACATTAATCCTACGGGATAATTGATGATATGCCCCAAAGTTGGGGGGCGTTTGATCATTTGCTGAGAATGACGGGTGGGGTCCGGGGCCACCTGTCATTCTCACACCTGGGGCAAATGATCAATTGGCACCCCAACTTTGGGGAAAAAGATCAAATCTCCCAACAAACAGCCGATGCAATGTGGTTGTTTTTTAATATCCGGTGTAAACTAACACTACGTAACAAATATCTGGTACAAAATAAATTTTATTCTAAAAGTATTTTCTCTCTCATCTACATTCTCAAGTCCCTTTTCCTTACAGGTGGACCCAATAATTTTAGAGACAACCTCCAATCTTAGGACATTTTTTTTTAGGTTAGAGGCTGCTCTCACCCCGTGCAATGTTTGCAGGTAGTCTCTAAGAAGAGAGAGAGGACCTATAAACTGCCTTTCGAGGCAGCAAAACACCAACCATAATTTTGACACGGTAATCTCTACCTAAAAAGAACTTAGAAACATTATTCTGCAATGACTCCTGTTTTCAGCTGGGGCGCACATGGTAGCTAGCTGCTACCGACGTCCCAGAAGCACCCAGGAAACGAGAAAAAGCCACATTTAGCCCCCCTTCCGTTCAATGCCAGATTTAGCTCCCTGCGAGATTCAAATCCAAAAATAAGCCCCCTCCCGCACCCCTAGCCTGCGGCAGGCCACCTTCCGCGCCGCCGGCTATTTTTGGATTTGACTCAGAAACGGAGCTAAATCTGGCATTGACCCGCCGGAGGGGGGCCAAATGTGGCTTTTCTCCCCAGGAAAACGCTTCAAAGTTCAAATGAACACACGTGGTTGTCTAGCAAGAACGTGTCTTCCTGGCACATCACGGTTGCTTCATCGACCGGACCAACCACACACACGACTATCACACTAGCTGTCCGGAAATGCACAAAGATCAGAACAGGATTATTAGAACTGATGATATTATTGCAAAGTATAGCTACCTATATACAATGGCATCCCTCCCAAAAGACCACGACGATCGATGGTCACCGCACGACCGATGGCTAGCTCGACCATATTCCTTCCTCGGTTCCTACGATCTTCTCCTCCTACCCCACCTGACACCCGACCTCGTTGTCACGGCGACTGTTGGTGTCCGATCCATCGGTCAGCAGGCCGGCCGGATCCGCGTGCGTGGCGCGCCCTCCTCTCTTCAACTCATTTGCCTGCAGCAATGACCTGAAAATCTGATGGCGACCACGGCGGATTTGCATGGCGCGTTATGGCCGGCTGCGCGCGCTCCGCGCACAGCCACCAGCGCAAGGGACGGCTGGGGATCGCCCATCCCTCTTGTCTCTCATCGGTGACGGGCATGCATGGCCGATGGCTACCTTATTCCCTCTGTTCTGTGCTCATGTCGTGTTTCTTTTGCTGTGTGGATTGCACATTCAGGGGCCAGATTGTTTTTTTTTGTTGCATGAACCGGTTCATATGCGGGCGAGATGGAAGTTCGGGCAGGGGGGCGCATGTGTGTAAGTGGATCAAGTTTTGACTATCTTGTTGTTCGTTTAACGAGTACGGTATCCCACGGAATCGTGCGAGAAATATTTTAATTATTTTTATTTTTGACCAGTACGTATAATATTAGATCAGTATAGAAAATAAATGTTCAGATCACGAGTCGACCCGCTAATCGTTGTACTGAGCAAAATGTTTTTTAATTATCTTTAACTTTTTGAACTGTACGCGTGATATTAGATTAGTATAGGAAATAAAAATTCAAATTGCAAGCCAGCCCGCTAGTCATTGTACTGAGTCATCTAGTTAGGCACAGTTATGGTGATCTATCAGATGTGATCTGTTTAGGTATAATTATGATGATCTATCGGTTGTGATCTGTTTAGACACAGTTATGAAGATTTATCGGTTGTGATCTGTTTAAGTATAGTTATAGAGATCTATCGGCTGTAATTTATTTAGATACAATTATGAAGATCTATTAGTTATGGTCCATTAATAATAAAAGGATCCATCAGATTAATGGTCGGATGTTTTGGTTGTGATTTGTTTAGGTACAATTACGAAGATCTATCGATTGTAGTCCATTAATAATAAAATGGTACACCAGATTAGCGATAAGACATTTTGCTTTTTTGTGAGAATTTCTAATCACTTTTAGTATATAATAGAATTAGAATAGACTAGCTTATTTCTACTTCTGTGGCTAGCAAAATACAGTACAGTACAGCAATTTGAAACTGAGCCTCAAGTAACCCGTCAAATGGACGGATTCGAGCACATGGTTCAGTGACTCACGAATTCTTCTGTCTATCCCGGTACTCTGGTGGATGGCGTGCCTACTGCTACGGGCCTGTTTGGTTGAGCTATAGCTGTTGACAAAGCTGCTGTTGGCTGGCTGTCTGGAAAAGCTGCTGCAACTGTGGGAAAGTGAACATATAGCTTTTGGTTGATCCAAACAATTTACAGCATTTTGGAAAATGAGCACTGAAGATTCAACACATTGCAAAAATCTGGCAGAAGGCAGCTTTTTCAAACAGCTGAATTTGCACTACAAAGCCCACAACTACCGTTGGCAAAAACTGTTGAAAAGCTGGCCGTTTGGTTGGGCTACAACTTTTTCTAGTGAAAAGCTGCTGAAAAGCCCAACCAAACACCCCCTACATCTGAAGCCTCTCAGCCTGGTGGTCTTGTACCTCTTTTTATGTGGTTGTAGGATTGTGCTTGAGAAACTCTATGGTTCCGATCTGGGTTTGCTCTGTAGCTTGTCGGTCAAATCAGCGGCAAGTGGCGGGTTTTCGACTAGTGTGTCGAACTTGTTTTCTTTCTTTTCACCCCTTTTTCTTATGGTTATAAGAACTTAATATGTTCGTTATGAAAGTAGTGGAAGGGAATTAACCCGGTTCGAAAAAAATATTATATCTTTCAACGTGGTGGAGTTGTTAATGTTGGCAACTGGTTGGTGCATATTGATACATCCAGGATACGACATTTCGAACTTTGGATATCAGCGTGTTTCAATCGTACTATGTCTTTAATTGATGGAGGCATTGCCTTGCCCCATTCTCCTTTGGTGTCCGCCTCTGCTTTTTTGGGGCTTGTTAGCTGATGGTGTCCCCAGTCCCGTCTGGAGCTCTCCCAGCAGGATAGTAGCCTCTGAAACCTTGTGAATTCAGCTCAGTATCAACGCTTTTCGGGCCAAGTTTTACAGCGAGTTCTACGCTGGTTCCACATTAATCTCAGTAAGTTTGGGAGTACCATGCACCATTTGTCTCACGTCCGATGGAGCCCCTGCGCATATATTCGTCCGCGACGTAACCCGGTGATGTTGGCAGCTGGTACGCCCAGTATAGCAATGATGCGCGCGCGCTCGTCCAGTCGCTAGCCGGTTCGTGCTTGCGTGCGTGCGTGCGCGCGCGATTGACCCAGGCAGCGGTGGGGGCGAGTACGTGACAGCGAGGGTTCCGGGACATCGCGCACTCCGGCTACTGCCATCGCTACCCGTGACGTCGTCCCCGCGCACTCCCTGTCGGGGACCTGTGGTGATGCGTGGGCCATTCAGGTGTAAATCCAGTCAAGTCGGCATGAGTGGGGGGAAAGATTTCCTGGGCCTGCTTCGCTTAAATGGCTTCGTGTGGTCCGGGTCCGGCCTGCACGCAGAGATGATGTTACTGTTCTGATGGCACGTACTATATAGTCAACTCCGGAACAGAACTTCTCGCCATGTAGTCTGGGACCAGTTGATCCGTGGCCGTGCTTCATGTTTGGAGAGGTCATAATTGCGATGGAATTGCTTATTGTGGAGTTCAACCTTTTGCTTGATTAGTCAATTAAGGGCAGATGGTTAGATCACAGTTGTAGCCTTGGTTGGGCCTATTGTGTTACATGAACCGATGGTAACTAATTTGGAGTTACTTGCTCGCTGTTTCATAATTTAAAGTTGGTAAACACCTGTACAACTGACGGACACATGCACAAGCATGCCACCATACTCACACAATCACGCAAGACATGCTAAAAGCTTGAGACGTGGAACTTGAGAACTGACAGAGTCACTACAAATATCTCACAGCTAATAGATACATTGCCTATCGTTGAAATAAACTAGCAGAGTGTCACACGTAATTGTGTGAGAAACATTCTTTAATTATTTTTAGTTTTTTACTTACATAGGTATATGTATATATATATATATATATTTATTTATTTACTGCAAAGCAAATTAATGGATGAATATCTTGTTTGTATGTGATCCAATGTCATACGCACAATTCAAGTTTGGCTCGCGAGCCCATCGATAGGTCGTTTGTATAGGATATTAGATCAATATGCAACACTAAAGTTTAGATTGCGAGGTAGCAGCTTGGTCTTTTGTACTTAACTGACATGTTGGTTATACGTGATATCATATTAGTACACATAACTGAAGTCTAGATAGTGAGCGGGATGATCGTTTGTACGTGATATTATAAGGGTCCACCATATCAATGACGGTATGTGATTGTTTTCACGTATAATTATGAAGGTATATCAGCTGTGTTTAATTACAATTACGAAGATCCATCGATCGTGACTTGTTTAAGTACGATTATGATGATATATCGACTATGATCTATTTATGTACGATTTTGAAGATATATCGGCTGTGATTTGTTAAGGTGCAGTTATGATGATCTATTGACTGTGATCTGTTTTTTTAAAAGAAAACTATAGGAGAGGCTCTGACAGTATATAAATTTTGTTGCTATAAAAAGAATATATACAAGGGCTATGTACAAAGGGGTACAGGAGGGCCTCGAGAGGCCAAGCCAAAATAGAAAGAACTATGGAGGGTCACCCAGCCACGATAGCCAGTCAAGGAAGGAAGCTCTGAGAGAGACCATAAACCTAATGAGACGAAGATCCTGAAGGAAGCTACTAAACCAGCCCCTATAAAAGGGCTAAACACCATTGAAGATGAAGTTATTTCTCTGTTTCCAAATATGCCAAGAGGCCACGATGAAAGTCTCCATGAAGAAAGGAGAAGTGGACATATTTCTAGCACCGACAAGTTTGTCTGGGAATAGGACATCCAATCTCCAGGAGAGGCCAATGCGGTTTCCAGCAATGAAAGTTGAAGGGGCAACGAAAGAAGAGGTGATCAGCAGTCTTGCGAGTCCCCTGATTACAAAGGATGCAGGCAACCAAGTTACTCCTATTACAATTGCGTCGTTCAAGCATGTCCCTTGTATTTAGTCTGTCCAGTAGGAGGAGCCCAGCAAAGATTTTAAGCTTAGGTGTACATTTGGATTTCCAAATCCATTTGAGGTATTGAATTTTTAGAGGGAGCAAATCGTAGCATATAAATTTTTGAGAAGAGTAATTAGCATTTCCCCACTTGTACCCCCAGATGTCGAATTTGCCAATGGTGTGTGTTGATTGCCATTAGATCTTCAACTTGTTGTAACTCTATGAAAGCTACTTCCGAAAGCGAAAGGTTGAATGACTGAGGATATCTTCAAAGCTTCTCAAATTTCTGAACGAGATTTGGGAGTTTTTGGCAAAAGAGAAGATCCTAGGGAATTGGAGGGAGAGCGGCGAGCCACTCCAATTGTCAAACCACAAATCAATGGAAGTACCATCATTAGCATGACATCTTGCAATTGCCTTGAATTTTTCTAGAGATTTCATTATATCGTTCCACTAGAAAGAGCCTCTTTTGGTCGTGGCAATAGGTACAGAGGACGTGTAATAAGACCTCCAGACCAACTTAACCTAGGGTGTGTCAAATCGATTGAAGAATTTATGGAGGTGTTTGATGAGCAGAGCTTCGTTGAAGATTGATAAGTCATGAATGCCCAACCCTCCAATTGATCTGGGCTTGCAAACCATCATCTAGGAGTCAAGAGCTTTGAGATTACCAGTAATTTCTGATTTTTGCCAAAGACATGCGCGGTGCCTTTTATCAATGATCTCTCTGATTCTAGCAGGAAGGCGTAGGGTGCACATGTAGTATGTGGGCATGGCACTGAGGACCAAACATACCACCTGAAGACGACCACCAAAGGAAAGGAGGGCAGAGCATGAGGTAATCTCCTATCAATTCGATCAATGAGAGGAGCGAAGTCACGTAGTTTTGGGTGAGTCAGGCTAAGGGGAATGCCAAGATACGTGAAGGGGAAGGATTCGAGCTAGTATCCAAGGACTCCAGCGAGGTGAGTAGCTTTGTAGCTTGAGACGTTAATGGGGACTAAACACGACTTGCCAAAATTGATACGGAGACTAGTTGATTGGGCAAAGCTTTTAAGGAGTCCTTTAAGGCAGAGAAGTTGTCTGCTCGATGCTGGCATGACCAAATGGGTATCATCTGGGTACTGGACGATGGGGAAGTCGGCTCCTTGCGAAGGAATTGGGAGGTCAAAGAGGCATCTCGTATGAGCTTCATTGATGATAGATTGCAAAAAGATCAGCGGTGAGGACGAATAGAAGGGGGGATAAAGGATCCCCCTGATGAACCCTGCGCTTGCAGTGGAAGAACTTGTCCGAAACCTCATTGAGCAAGATAGCAGATGTACTATAACCGAGACTATTACTGATCCATCCAATCCATCTATTACTGAAGCCCTTAAATCGAAGAACATCCAAGATGGTGGAGTGTTCTATAGTATCGAAAGCCTTTTCAAAGTCAAGCTTGATCACAACTATCTCCTTCTTGGAACGTTTGCATTGAAAAAGATATTCAAAGGTCCAAGCTAGACAATTTTGAATAGAGCATTGTTTAATGAATCCAATACTGGTTCTGATGAATGAGGGAAGGAATGACCTTTTGAAGACGATCGGCTAGAACTTTGGTGATGAGTTTGAGACAAGAGTTTAGGAGCGAAATTGGCCTTAAGTCATTGACTATTTCTGGCTTTAGAACTTAAGGGATCAAAATGATAAAAGAGGAATTGATGCCTTGAACATTGATATTCTTGCGGAAGAAGTCATCATAGAGATCATAGAAATCCTGCTTGATGGTGTTCCAACATGTCTTCATGAATAGACCATTAAAGCCATCAGGACCCGGAGCACGATTAGAGGACATTTTCTTCACCACATTGTCTGTGATTTGTTTAGGTACAATTATGAAAATCTAACGGTTATGATCTGTTAAATTACAATTATGATGATGATCTATTGGTTGTGATCTATTGAGGTATAGTTATAAAGATCTAACGATTATGATTTGATTAGATACAGTTATGACAATCTATCGATTATGATTTGTTTTGATACAATTATGAAGATCTATTGCTTGTGTTACAAAATAAAAAGAAGGTCCACTATATTAATGGCCGAATGTTTATTTTTTAATGAAAATTTTAGTATGCTTATCTTTTTCTTAATTAACCTATCATACACATTTAATACATAATAGATCACGTGTTGACATGACACAGATGGAGGCAAATACGTGGCAAGTTGTGTTATAACTCCCTTGGACATGTGCAAACGTGTTGCAAGTTGCAACCAGCAGCAAGCTTGAAGTTAGTCCTCTCCCAAACACACTAAATTTGGCTACTAGTTGTCACTACATCCTGTATTCTCTCTCTACGAGTTTCCAAAAACACTTATAAAAATTCATTAATAAATATGACTAGCTGTGACTTAGACAAAACAAGAGAGAAATGAATAATTTCTCGGTTACACAGCCATAAATTTGTCTTTTTAAGGGTAGTCCCCGATAGTCATATCTAAATTGTTGTATCTCTCACTTCTACGATATATAGATACAATCTTAGATACTACGTACCTTCTCGATTAGAATATCTAATGTGAACTTAGAAATTAAATACATCTAGAATTTTTTTCTCCTTCGAATAGTTTTTATTAGTTGTGTGCAATGAGGTTCCACAAATTATTAGAGTTTAAGAGAAAATATTAATACAACTAGTTTTAATCTGTTTCCTCGTTAATTGGTCTTCTATCTCAACTTCAATTCAATGAACATGTTTAGATATAGTTGGTGGTCGAGCATTTGGACTGCGCACAGCTTTCTTTCCGAAAGGTGTCCTTTTAACTTCATTCTTTTCATTTGGAGCTAGTCAACAAGGCTTACATCAGTATATGTCAGTTTAGTCCATGCTTTATGATGTTATCATCATCAAATGACAGCCTCACTCTCCAGCTACTAAATAAGCTCCAAAGGCTATGTCATACATAAATATCCTGACCAAAAGGAGAAGGAAACAGGTAGTAAAAGTATACATTCAAAAATAAAAAGGTTAATCAACGGAGCCCACAAGTTCTCATCATAAATTTCTTCCAGATCTTTTGTATAAACTTATGCAACCTCTGACGCAGTACAAAGCCAAAGAGATAACATAAACACATACTGCTTTGCTGATCAAACGAAGCGTACGTGTACACACGCGCGCGCAGGGAGAAAATTACAAATAAGTGCACCAATCATGTACTCTCGCTATCCACGTACACATATACACGTACGTATACGTAGCTCTTGCTCTTTCTCTTGTTGAACAGAGCGAGCCAATTAGACAGTACACGTACGTACACACACGTAGACCGTACATATACTCTGACTGGTACAAAGATGGCTTCCCGCACTCGTATACGTACGTGCGCACGCACGTATGGAGCATGCATGCATATAGATATAGCTATGGTAACACCGGTGCCGGCGCTGGCGGCCGAGGAGATCAGACGCTGTCGAACTCGTCGGCGGCCATGGAGCGCTGGCTCTGCATGCGGCGGAGCTTGAAGGAGGAGAGCTTCTGGGGCCCGTCCTTGGGCGCGGGAGCCTCCTCGAAGCGGATGTAGGTGTAGACCCAGGCGCCGGAGAGCGTGCCGATGACGGGGCCGAGGAAGTAGATCCAGAGGCCCGTGTAGACGTTGCTGGCCACCGCTGGCGCCAGCGTCCTCGCCGGGTTCATCGATCCTCCCGATACCGGCCTGCAAATGCCACTCGTTTCCCCTCGTCTTAGCTACCAAGAACTACTATAAAAATCAACGTGTCATTTTGATCCTACGTGTCTATCTTACTTGGCCGGTCTTCTATCGTATATGTGCACTACTGATCTGTCCAATCTATTTTTCCTCAATTTATTTATTTAGAACTAGAAAAAATATTTTTTATTATCCTTATCCACGTACGGCCAGAAATTCATATATCTTAGTGTTAGAAGGTCCAAATTAGAATCATTTGTACAGATTAATTAACTAGTGAAGGTTTGCAATGTCGTTTCCGTAAAGTATATATATATATATATATATACATACATACTAGTAAACAGTACGTGCAATGCACGCGAGGGCACAAATGCTGGTACTGTTCATGTTACTGTTGTAGTTCTACAAATATCACTGTTCATGATACTGTTGCAATATTATAGTTACTGTTCACCACGAATCCCTCCAATCTCAACCGTTCGATTTAAGAAACCAACGGCTCAGATTGATTGCCTAAGCGCAATTCAAATTTGGTGCACTATATAGATAGTATAGATATAATTTTTCTTTCTAAATGGTATATCATTGTTAAGCTACCTAAATAAAACTAGTTGTCAGAGGTGACTGGGTCACTGAACCTAGCTAGTGTACTCAAGCTGGGTCCTCCCCCTGTTACATCAAACTAGTGCCACCTTGTAAAATACGGTTCTTCGTTAAATCCTTTCTGAAAAAATTGTGGTGGATCAGTAATTAATTTAACAAAGAACGTCCTCAACTAAACAATTTCTTCCAAATTACTAGTTTATAAAATACATTTTTTTCTTTTTTGCTGAAAGGACCAGAGCACCGCCGTTCCATTAAAATCCAATTTTTCTGAAGGGAAAAAAATCCAATTAATCCTTTTCTAAGGTTTGAAGGTTAATTAGTCTGTGTCGTTAGTAATTCATATATTTACCCTGCGAAGATGGACGTAATGCAAACCGCGGAACCAACAGCTAACCCCGCCAACTCCCCCACCTGCAGCAAGCAAATTAAGCACGCCGAAACGACAGCGTCAGGAACAGCGAAAGAATCAATGGCCAATTGAAAAAGAGATCTCAGAGGAAGCAGCTATGGCTAGCAGCGAGAGAGTGCTTAATTAATTACCGCTCTCGAGTCGGTCGCGACGGCGCAGGTGACGAACATCATGTTGAAGGTGACGACGATCTCGATGACGAGGGCGTGCCAGTGCGGCCCCGTCGGCGTCGTCGTCCCCAGCACCGTGATCGGGTGCAGCACCGCCCGCAGCACGAACGCCGCGCACATCGCCCCAGTGAACTGCGCCGCCCAGTAGAACGGCACCTGCACACACACACCAGTCAGAAACACACACGAACATGAGCTAGCACACACCTCTCGAAAATACTACGAAATGTGCCTAATTTTGCTTCGCCCGGAACCACGTATGGTGCGGTACTACGCGCGGCTGCACAACGTGACGCGACACGAGTAGAAGAAACGCAGCCTTATTAGCTTTCGATCCTTTCTCGTGCTCCCCGTCCTTGTTATGCATATGCGATGCGATGCTCCGTCTCTGGCCAGCGATGGAGATCAAGATACGGAGAAAAGATGGTACGAATCTTGATCTCATCCATGCGTGCATGCATGACCGGAGACGAAGATCACTGTGATATACTTTGGGCACGAGAGCATGGGCATGCACCACCATACCTATCGAATCATGCATCATCTGGTTTTTTGTCGTCAGACACAAGTAGGCGTGGTGATTGGCTGGCTGGCTGGCTGGCTGGCTGGAGGGACACATCGGAATCTTTCACCGAAAGGCATGGGCTATCTAGCTAGCCAGCCACGGTTAATGGCACCGTTGATTCGTGACCGAGCACGTGTATACTTGCTGTGACCATCTTGTTTATACCGGCCGTTCGGTTGACTTGAACAGGGGATCGGAGGAGGTAACTTGTTCATGTCACGCCGCTGTCAGGCGATTTACGTACTAAGCTAGCCCGTGCTCTACGAAACTCAGGTCATCTATCATCTATGTATGATGTGTGGCGTGTTTAATTGTGCCCAACAAGCAACACATCGATCTATCGTAATAAGTACTGGACGGCTGCTCAGGAGCAACCTCTGGCCAAGTACAATATATATGACCCTAAAAAAACCAAGCGAATGTCAAACCCCCTTGGTTGGTACGTGGTAGTTGCTCTTAGTGGATGCTAATCGCTAATTCTACATCTAGATGCCTTATCCATCTGATAGCAAGAATAGTCTTCCTTTTGTATTGCAGAGTTTGTTCGATCTGAGTTGTGTTATCCTTCACATGTTGTGCTACGCGCGCCCCAGCATGCTGCCTATATATAATAGCACCAGTTGTGTCTGTGCTACTTATTTGGCTGCTACGAGGCATGCTACCGACCTGACACCTGACAAGCCACGAATTGCCCTCATGGAGAACAATATATATGGCAATAATACGCTATTGGACAAAACAAGAAACTGATGTTTTTAGCTACCCCAACTTGTGCTATACTTAACAAGGGGTGCTGTTTGATTGGCTGCCGCTTCGAATATGTATCCAGTTGGCCGATCTATATCTGCATCTATATATCTTCCTTCAATAGTCCAGGACTAGTTGTCATGGTGCAATATAAACATTTGCTCTATTGGGCTTAATTAACTATATGTATCGATCATGCATGTGACTCGCAGCAGTTAGGCTCCAAAGTTGTGGTTAAGCCGTGGCTAATTGTTATTTGCACGTCCATGACACAACATGTTGACAACTAAGTTCTACTAAACTCCTATTTAACAATCGGTAGGACTGAACCAACGAGCTGGGAAAGCCGTGGAGAAAAAAAAACTCCTATTATATATCGCTCTTTCTGTAGCACAAAGTGCAAGAAAAAAGAGAGAAGATATACTGTGAACGGATCGAACACGAAGGCACGAAGCATGATGCATATTGTACCTGAATCCAGGGGAAATGCCGGAAGCAGGCGAAGGAGAGTGTGACGGCGGGGGTTCATGTGCGCGCCGGAGATGTGGCCCGTGGCGTAGATCATGACGGTGACGATGAGGCCCCCGACCACCGACTGACCCAGCTGCGAGACGCGCGTCACGTCCTCGCTGTAGATGGACGCCGCCCCGCACGTCACGAACACCAGCAGGAACGTCGCCACCACCTCCGATATCACCTGCCATGAACAACCTTAGTTAGAACCTGCAAAGCTAGCTAAGATCATATCATCAGCTGGTTAATTTCTGTCCCGAACGTTCGTACCTTCTTGAGGAGGTGAGGAGGGAAGAAGTCGGCGAAGGACCTCTCGTTGTAGTACATGCTGGGGACGAGGCTGGGGGCACCGTCCTGCACGGTGGAGAGGTCGTGGATCTCGTTCGAGTAGCTCACCGGCCGCGAGTTCATCCTCGGGGTGTTGGACGCGGCCATCTCTACTTATCTCCGATCTCGATTACCTATCTCTCTCTCCCCCTTTCTCTCGATCGAACCAAAACTATATATGATCGATCGATCACCAAAGCTATTGTCAGCTAGCAGTAGCCTAGCACTACATGCAGCTCTCAGCTGCTGGGAAGGATGAAGCGGGATGCTAAGTTAATTAGCTATATTACTCGCTGGTGCCTGCCTGCTCTGTGCTCTATGCAGGGACCAGGCGGGTATTTATAGGTGGATGGCGATACGGGTCGGAGAGAGGAGATCGAGGCCGTCGGTGTCAGGGCGGGGAGGGAGATGAGTGACGGGTGGTAGGCGCGGCACTCCACTGCAGGCGCTGCCTTTGCGTCTGTGGCCGCGCCCGCGCGCAGGCTGGCCCAGACGTTGTTGTCCGTGGGAGACCGGGAGCCAAGGCCATTGAAAAACTGACACGGAGCAGAGGATCCAGTGCTGCCGATGCTTGCTGCTACTGCTAGTCTGCTACTACTGCTGCGCGGCTGAGCTGAGCCTGAGCACTGTGCCGAAGAAATGTAGGACTTAGATTCGTCTAATATTTTCCTCTGACCATTAGTAATGCAAAACTTTTCGTGTGAAATTAACAATAAAGTTGGATTTCCTCATAGACGTGTGGGCTCAGTTCTATTATATTTCATAGTAGCGTTATGCTGCTAAATTAGACCCTGTAAAAACTAGTCAAGCTGATCATGACAGGAAATCCGGCCATAACCAATGGTTCACCACTGGGATTTTGGACCTGCATGTGAGTATGTCACTCTGCCTGCAGCAGGGACTACATGTGATTTTTTACACCCGTCATCGATAAAAAGGATCCCATGCATGACGCTATCTTGCCACTGTTCTCGTGATTCAGAGTTCCAGACCATTGTCACTGATCCAACGGCAGGCGCATCGGTCACTGCGAGAAGATCGATTCCTCGCTCCATACACGTATATGTTTGATGAAATCCAGGTATTTTGCCGGGAGGTTTGTTTTTTACCTCCCTGATGATCTAAAAAAGTTCCAGGTATTTTACTATTTTAATCCCAGCCGGCCCTGTTGTCGGTCGGTGATTGGTTCCAAGCGAGGGGTCTTGTTTATTGGCTAACATCATCGTTTTGTAACCTTACTTAATTAGCACGGGAGTAGTAACCAGTGGCAAGTCACAGTCGGACCAAATGACCATCTCGTCACACGTACGAAACTGCCAAATAGACTGCCAAAATTGTGAACAATAATAGTAATAAGATAGGCTTGCAAATAAGAATTTTCAGCTAGCACCGTGTTTTAGAAAGGAAGAAAAGAGATTTTTCTCATGTACCGTGTCAACACGGACATCGGTCAATGCGAACATGGAAATACTTTTGTAACTTTGTCAGATTTGTTAAAGCGCGAAACTAACTATCTTTTTCGTACATCAGTGACCGTGACTCCGAAAATTGAAAACAAATGAAGCTACTGTAATTGTAAGTTCGTGTAGCTGCCAGTAGCCAAATACAACGCCACGCCGCGCGATAAAGCGCGGCCGGCGTCGGTGTCACGTGACTCCGGTGACGACGACGAAATTGTATTCAAATTTGGATATTTGTGCCGGTTTTTGGGATTCATTTAACGGCGACGCCTCCAAAAAAAGATAATATTTTCAGTATCTTTTTTACTTGTACATGTACATTGTACATGCCCCCTGGTCACTTTGTCAGAGGCCAACGACAACTGCAACAGAAATCAACCGCAAGGCTTTGGACCAAGAATTGTTGTTCTCAGCTGCTGTGTTTGTCATCTCGAGCAGAGCAATCAATCTGTTGAGTAGTTACAACGAGTAGCGTTTTCTCCTGTTGCCCGCTCTTCGGTTCAGACTTCAGAAAGGGACCGAGATTAGGGTCGTGATTTTGCTGATCTGATCATATTGATCACTGTAAGTACTGCCTAACCTAACCAGTCGGTGTCAAAGATTAGGCCCCTAATGGTTGCCGTCAGGTGTGATTAAACTTTGGCCTGCCACCATTGACATTGCTGCGTGAATAGAAGCCTCCTGAGCCAGTGCAATTCCAGGTTGGGTGGCCACAATGCGAGCCTTAACCTTTAGGATTCCCCCGTTTTTCTCCCCTCTGCTTCGTCACAGTTGCAGGTACAAGAATCGAGTTTATGGTAGCAAGAGAGAGGGCAATAACTCTGGCCATACTTGCATCTTCACACTACCGGATTTTCGAAGTTTGCCGAGTGCCGGACGCTTTGCCGAGTGCATAAAATCGGGCACTCGGCACAGAAAGCCATAACCGAGTGTCCACGTTAAAACACTCGGCAAAAACACAACACTCGACAAACAGTCCCTTTACCGAGAGCCCTCATCTTGACACTCGGCAAACAAGCTCTTTGCCGAGTGCCATACGCGTAACACTCGGCAACTATAGAGACACGTGCCCTTACTCCCCGCGGTTGACAGAGAGGCGACGGCAGGGTTCCTTTGCCGAGTGTTTTTTCCGTCGGGCACTCGGCAAATCAGCGGCCCCGTTAGCACTGTTGATGTTTACCGAGTGTCCTATTTACGGCACTCGGCAAACCTTTTTTTTAAATTGTTTTCTTAGTTTCAATTATAAAATTATTACTTATATAGTGGACCATTTTGTTGTAGGAAATAAAGCACACTTGTTCCATTATTTATTCTCGATTATTTTATTTCTTTCTTTTCTTTTCTTTGCTTTGTTTTTTTCTCTTTTTTTTTCTTTCTTTCTTCTTGTGTGAGGTTTGCATTCGAAGCGACCGCTGCTTCGTCGGTTAGCCTTAAAAATTTTCTACAGTCAACATACACCAATACATGTATCATGTCAAACTTTGGCATTTTTCCAGGGTCCGGTTGCTATATTTAAGCCATTAAATGCATTTCTAGGCCTTTAATGGATATAATTCAAATTTGATCTGCAGGTACATGAAATAATCGCCAGAAATGGGTTGAAAAATCTTATTGGTGGTCTTTACTGTATGTTTAGGCCTTATGTAAGGAAGGAAGAGGAGTCTCAGACACCAGGTGGCTGAGACTCGGGCAGCAACATGGTGGTTATTGGCATTTTAATTCTCAAAAATTCAAACGAAACCCGAAAATCACGAAACTTGGCATGGTGTCATGATATGACCCCTGGAGGCTGTGGTAAAAATTTGAAAATGTTTCACAAAAGGTGTCACGTAGACTGCTTACAAACATGACTATCTCCGAGGAAGAAACTAGGTTTCGAGAGGAAACAGGTCAGGTTTGCATGCGAAGCGACTGCTGCTTCGTTGGATGGACTTGAAAACTTTTCCACAGTCAACATACACCATTACATGTGACATGTCAAAATTTGGCATTTTTCCGGGTACGTTTGCTATATTTAAGCCATTAAGTGTATTTCTAGGCATTTAAAATTTAGAAAATACTAAATCAATTCAAAAATTATGGAAACTCCTACAAAACAACTTATATGTAGTATATTACATGTAAAAAATGTATTGAGGTATATAAGATAAAAAATGTATTAGGTATACAAGTGTTTGTATTTGTGAATGTCATATGGAAGGTCTTTGCCGAGTGTTACACTCGACAAAGTGGTATTTTCGCCGAGTCTCCGTTTTATTACACTCGGCAAAGTTTTATGGTTGCCGAGTGTCAGAGCTCTGACACTCGGCAAAGTTTTACGTTTACCGAGTGTCTGTTTTTGGACACTCGGCAAACACGGAGGCACGTGGCAAACAGTGAGTTTGCCGAGTGTCCAGGTTATGACACTCGGCAAATAGGGAGTTTACCGAGTGTCCGCGTTAGGACACTCGGCATACCGGGCACTCGGCAAATGATCTATTTAGGTCACCCAATCCCCCCAATCCCCGCGCCATTTCTAAATTTTTCATTCCCCGCCGCCGCGCCGTTTCGCCCCGCCCGCCGCCGCGCCGATTCGCCCCGGCGCCGTCCCCGAGCTCGCCTCCACCGGCGCTGTCCCCGAGCTCCGCGCCGCCCGCCCAGCCCCGCGCCGCCCCGCCCCGCCCAGCCCCGCGCCGCTCCGCTCCGCCGCCGGGCCGCCGACCGCCGCGCCGCTCCGCTCCCCTCCCCCACCCTCGACACCTCCTCGACCGCCCACTCTGATCTCCTCCTCCACGCCATCCCCTCCACCTCGTCTTCCCCCTCCCGCTCCCCCTCCGACGACGCCAACGCCGACGCCGACGCCGGCGCCGGCCGCCCGGACACCCCCCCTGTCCCCGCCCACCGCGTCATCCTCGTGAGTCAACCCTACCCTCTTTGCCCTCTCGTCCCGCCGTTTAGATGTTTCTTGATGCGATTCGTTTCAACTATGGTTAATATGACGTCTGTAGTTTTCTTGATGGTCCAGTTCTGGAGAACTAACGTAGTGATGTCATCCTAAGAAATTTGTGTTGAGGTTTCATGGTGCCATTCTGGTTTGGTTTTGCATTCCATGAATCTTGATGCACCCAATTCCTAATTTCCCAGGAGCTGATTGAATAATTGAAGTAGCTTAGGTGCCTGCTGCCAGATTTCGTCGCTAGTTCTCTTGATTAAATCGAGAGTCTAGTTAGAGGGATGTTGCTGCTCTGCTCTAGATAGAATTGGGTTCTAGAGCTGCCCAATCCATGGGCATTCTTGACATTGCCTTTGCTTTGATGAATTCTGATGTGAATTCCTTTTGTGGCCATTGCGGTTCTCGGATTGGATTTATTTTCCACAAAAGGGCAAATGTGTTTATTTATATGCTAGCACATGTTTGATGGAGCATACACTAGGGGTTGTGTGAGTTTCTAGGTATTGTTGTTCCATAGTGCACAGTACGGGACTAATCAAAATGGTTTAGAGGAAATACAGACTTTAGGATATCTCCCTTCTTATTGTATAAACAAGCTCACTTGTCTCAGACAGATATAACCAATAGAGTCTATAAGCTATTAGACTATAGAAAGATTTCTGAGAGATATCACATTTTTAAGGAACAAACTGTGACTATTGCATCCCCACCATGGCCCAACCATACATGAACTTCCCAACCATACATGAACTTCTATCATGACTGAATCAAGTAAGTAGTCCAGTAATGCTCCTAGGTGGCCTTATTTGAATAGGGAGCAAGGATCTAAAGATTATCCCACATACTTAAAGTAAAGTGCTACTGCAATCATAGCTTAACACTAGTACAACAGAGATTGTTTGAATGGCAACTTGTTATCCATCTTGTGCACTACCAGCTTTTTAAGAATTTGTACCTAAAACACTACATATCATATATTGAATGGGATCTTACAATCAGTACTTTATATTGATGTAAATGCATTGTTCTACAAAAGTGAATCCCAATGATAAAAGAGTGATGCATCGGAGTTTAGTTCCTCCATTTTAGTTTATTTGATGCAGTCGTTGAAACGGTTTTTGACATCCTGGTGTTACATTCAGCTGATAGTTATAACTGTATAGGTCTTCTCTTACTTTTTCCTTTAAACTGTTCCTTTTAGACTTGGTTCCAAGTATGACTTGTATGGAGAGCATGCATCCATCAATCTCTGTCTCTAGCAGGTGCTTGAAGCATGGCAGGCAGAGGCCGGGGAAGACCCCCAAAACGAAGGCAGGCGGGCAGGGGTAGAGGAGGTGGTCGGGCAGCGGAGGAGGAGGAGGAGGAGGAGGTGGAGGAGCAGCAGGTGGAGGAGGAGGAGGAGGAGGAGCAGGAGGAGCACGAGGTGGAGGAGGAAGGGCAGGGGGCTCACTCCGACGGAGCATCGCAGGGGGGTACCTCCGGCTCTTCAGGGTCCCAAGTCTGGCTGCGTGGACCTTCAGCCCTCCCCAAGCGACCTATTGCAGTCCACAAACGACCTATCATTCAACCAGATGGAGACTTGTAAGTGGCTGTCTCGACTCTTACAAATTACTACCTTTAGTATTTCAACACATACAAATGACTGTGCTTTCCATTCTGCAGGCATTGGATTCAAGTTGGGGGTGGTGAGCACTCGCGACATGTCAACGGCATCCTTGGACTTCTGATCAGGGAAAATTTCCCTGGCTTGGTTACTAGAAAGGGAAAAGAGGAGCCAGCCTGGACATGGGCCCACTATGCCGTCGCGCCGGATGCGGAGGACCGGTCTGGAAGGAGGTTTGCCAACAGAGCCGAGCGGGTGAAGGCCGAAATGTGGGTAAGTATCTTTCACACTATACATCTGTCAGTACTAAAAAATCTTGGGAAATATTAAACTCATGATTTGATCCGTTGCGGCTATATGCATGATTGTAGGATTTCTTTAGGCTTGCCGATGGTTTCGAGGTACATGCAGACGCGGTCCTGGAGAAGGAGGCGAAGAAACTTGTGCACGATATGCACTACGAGGCGCGCGTCCAGGCCGTGGTTAAATATTACGCGAGACACCTTGGAGAGAAGGTCTTGAAAAAGGACGCGCGGACCATGTATCTCGAAAAGGAGGAGTACATGCACGTAAGTAACATTAATGATTATTATCCCTTGGATGACTAACACTTAATTTCTTACTCATATGATGTATTTGTTTATTTAGGTGGTTCCGCAGTGGTGCGCTAACCACCTTCCGTGCTGGGAGCAGATGGCGGCTCTGTGGTCAAGTGATGAGTGGAAGAAGAGACACGAGGAGAAAAGGGAACAGCGATTGGAGATGGGCGGCCCAGCACACCATCAAGGCAATCTCTCCCTGCGTGGTTACCAGAAAAGATGGGTATGCAATGTCATCTATTTCTTTCCATCAATTTCCTGTTTACGCGCGGGGGTTTCCTTTATTAATCTTATTGCTTTCTGTCGCAGGAGAAAGATCATCCTGGTCGGCAGCTCTCTGACTTTGAGACATACATGTTGGCCCATAAGTCCAAGGACATTGAGGGACAGTATTGCAACCCCCACGTCGCGGCAAGGGTGGACGGATACAAATCAATGGTATCTGAGCTCCATGGGCCAGAGTATGTTCCGGAGGAGCATCCCATTGATCCGGTTGCGGTGATGATGGCGGGAGGAGGCAAGAAGCATGGCCGGTACTGGCTCGCCGACAGCCTCATCGATACAGCGTCCACTCCGACTCTCACTCAGATCCGAGCTCAGAGTACGAGTTCGACTCCTTCGGTACGCCCTCGCCCAAGTGCTACTTCGTCCCGGTTGAGCGAACTCCAGGTTAGTCCAATTTCATTCATCCTCCCCGGTCTTTACATGCTTACATTCCTACGATAATGAGATTGCGATGACATACTGTAGGCCCAGCTGGAGGAAGAAAGGAGGCAACAGGTGGAATTCGAGAGAAGGCTGCGGGAGGAAGCCGAGGTGAGGATGGCGGCAGAGAGGCGAGCCTTCGAGGAAAGGTTGGCGGCAGAACGAGATATTATGTATCAACAAATGACGGTTAGTTCTTGCTCATAATAGCCAAGTAGGAGTCTTAGTTTAAATACGTACTTTTGTCTTTTGTAGAATCGGTAACCTTGCCTCCTCAAATATAATATGCAGGCTCTTTATGCTCTCCACGGCAAAAGCCCGCCACCGATGCCGACCGCTCGTATGCCTCCTCTGCACATTGAAGTGAGTTCCATTAAGACCTTTCAATCACCATTATTGCACTTCTTATCCATAGAGGCGGGTGCTTATTATCTAATCCTTACAGGCGACGCAGCTGATGCATCCATCAGATGGATCAAATGAGCCTGCTGCTGGATCTTCACAGGCGGAAGAAAGTCCTCCGACGTCAAGAAAATGATGGTTGAGAACTGTGGACTTGTATTTTCTTGTGATGTTGAGAACTTGTCATATATGTGATGTTATGATGGTCTTGTGAACTTGACATATGTCATGTTTGGGTATATGTTATGTCGAATGCGTTTGGGTACTTGTGATATTGCATGTTTGGGTATTTGTGAATGCTCAATACTGATGTGCATACATATATATATGCTATGAAATTTTGAATTGCAGGGCTAATTAAATCCAAAATAAAAAGAGCTGCTGGCTCAGGCTTTGCCGAGTGCCGCACTCGGCAAAGAAGGGACACGTGGCGCAAGCCTGTGCTGTCTGGCTCGCGAGGTTTGCCGAGTGTATGGTACTGACACTCGGCAAAGAGTAAGGGTTTGCCGAGTGTCGGAACCAGGACACTCGGCAAAATGTGTACTATGTTTGCCGAGTGCGTGCCGTCGACACTCGGCAAAGAGGCCGTTAGGGCGCTCCTGCCGTTTAGTCGCTTTTTTTTGCCGAGTGTCGGCTTTGACTCTCGGCAAATCGTTTGCCGAGTGCGCGATATAAAGCACTCGGCAAACAGGGCTTTGCCGGCAGGGTGTATGCCGAGCGGTGTTTGCCGAGTGTTACACTCGGCAAACGGTTTGCCGAGGGCTTTTCGGCCTTCGCCGTGTGCCTTTTGCACACGGCAAATTCGTGGATTCCGGTAGTGTCAGAGTTAAGTCTTCGTCTTCATCTGTTCACTTCAACAACTCTGGGTGAAGTCCCAGTTAGAGGCTCATCAGAATGCCATCTTAATTGGGTGTCCTTTGATCATCTACGGAATCCTTGTCCTTATTTTTGTTCATCAGGTCATGAATTCGCATTTTATTGCATCAGTGGTAGTACATTTCACATTCCAGAGGAGTATGCTGCAATGGCATATCCACTTCTTTCTTCAAAAGAATGGCATATCCACTTGGTGGTGGCTGGCTGGTGGGGATGCAATGCAAGCCCCTTGATGATCAGGGCAGGGAAAAACAAAGTTGATCGGGTAATAAATTGCCTATTTGCTCTCGAGAAGTTTGAAAGCATACATATTGTACATATTGTATTGATCAATGGCACGTTTTTTCAATTTTGTTCCATTGGCGATTTTCTTTTTTCTGATTGATAGATCGATGACTCCCTAACCATGTTGCTGTTGCTGCTGAGTGACTGCAGTAGATCTAGGTGGGCTGTTTACTGCTTAGTAATATCATATGGTATCCAACTAGTGAACCAAATTTTGTGCAGTAGCTGTCAGAGTGATTGAAAGATATGCATTTAAATATCATTAGTGCACTGCTAAAATGACGAGAACATGCTGATGAGTTCAATTAGCTACAAAATTTTCTATTTTCTTTTTCAGCTACGTACAATATTAGTCATGCAAATCGCAAAACAACAAGGCTAAAGAATGTGGAAAACAATTTTAATTTTGCTTGTGGGAGTTGGAGGAACAAGTTCAACTTCCCCCCTTTGTCTGGAAGCAAAGCATACGTGGAAGAAGTTCCGCCCAGCATAAAAAGGCACCCACTTCTTGGAATTCACATGTTTATATCAAGCAGTTTAATTTTGACTTTCTCCAATGAAGGGAAAAGACAGTTCGTCCTCCTAAGATGAACAATGCAGCTGCATGACACCACCACAAGAGGTGACATCTTTCTTTTTCTTCCTCTTCCATTATTGACACAAGGGACTGATGACTACGAGAGGCGCATGTAGATGGATCTACCTTGCATAATTGACATCATAACCCATTTAATTTCTTGTTATATATGTTACTACTATCAAAATTGTGTCATATACTCGATGAAGGCTCAGATTTGGACGATAATAGTCGAAGATTAACTAGCACAATGTTCCGTGCAGTTCTACCGAAAACATCTTTAATTAATTTTAAATTTTTTACTCATAGTATGTATTGTTATGTTATTTACAACAACATCAGATTAGTACGTAGAATTGAAGCTTGGCTCGCGAGCCTGTCGCGGGGGTCGTTTTACATGATGTTAGATCAATATGTGACATTCAAGTTCGGATCAGGAGCTAGTTGCTCAGTTGTTTGTACTAAGCTGACATGTTGGTTATATGAGATGTCAGATCAAGTCCAGATTGCGAGCCGAACGATTATTTGTACGTGATATTATAAGGGTCCACCATGTCAATGGCCATTTGTGATTGTTTTCATACAACTACAAAGATCTATCGGCTATGTTTAATTACAATTATGAAGATCTATTGGCCGTGAGCTGTTTAGGTACAATTATGAAGATCTATCGGCTATGATTTGTTTATGTGCAATTATAAAGATCTATCGGGCGTGATCTATTGAGGCATAGTTTATGAAGATCTATCGCTTGTGGTCTGTTTAAGTACACTTATGATGATCTATCGGTTGCGATCTGTTGAGGTACAATTATGAAGATCTAATGGTTGTGATTTGATTATGTACTGCTATGAAGATCTATCAGCTATGATCTGTTGATGTACAGTTATGAAATCAAATGGTTATAATTTGGTTAAACACAATTATGATGATATATCAACTGTGATTTGTCTAGATATAATACTGAAGATCTATCGATTAGCGTACAAAATAAAAAGAGGATACATTAGATTAATTGTTGGATTTTTTTAGAGAATTTTTAGTATATCTATTTTTTTAGTTAATCCATGTACTTTTAATATAAAATAGATTGCTTGATATGGAATCTGACAAGGACCCAAGATTTCAGGATAAAGTCTCTCTTTTTTTTCCATCCATTTCAAAGATCGATAGAATCATAGAATCACTACATTAAGGTTCAAGGTGAAATCAAGGCCGAATTGAATAAGTTTTGTATTATTGTTCCACATTACGAATCACAGTCGATTTCGTTTTATTTTATACAATGAGTATATACAGCATCACATTAACCATTAATTTGCTTTTTTTTGACCCAGAATTCATCTTATCGGTATAGATAGTCTCTGAAAGCCATGTGAGGGTCATGTTATAGCCTATAACTGTTAGTATATATTAGAAGTTTTAAAGCACGTGACAGTCAACTAGAAAAACGAAAAATAGGTTAGAAAATTTTAAAAAATATTTGGTCATTTATATGTTGGGTCTTATTTTTACTTTTACAAAAATATTAACTAGTAGTGGTGATCTGTTTACCTTCAGGCCACACTGCCTGTTGGGCGGTTGAGATGAAATGGGGTATATGTAACTAGTTTGATTTGGCACAAATGATGGTACAATCTTATTGAACATATAATATAATTCATTTTAATCTATAGCAATGCATATATATGATACTAGTTATTAATGTACGTACTACAATGATCTTGAAACTGTCGTAGCTACGGGACTAGGCAGTATACTTTAGGCACCCCCGATCGGCTACGGCGACCTCCGGGAGTACCGAGGGAGTATGAACAATTATAGTGTCCGTCGAGGTGAGGCGCACGGGTTACCGCGACTGTTGAGACGAAATGTGAAACGCTCGCGTCAAGGATAAGTGGAAACCCTCGTATTGATTTCAGGAATTACAAATTATCTCTGAGAAATCTCTCCCCTTTTCTCGGGGTTCTATTTATAGGGGTTGAGGGAGAGATATGAGAGATTACAATTATGCCCCTTGGGAGACAACACACCCTCAAGGGCACTTTGGTCTTTTTACAATAATCTTTATGGAATATTCAGATACTCTAATATCCTAATGCTCGCGACTACGATGACGTGTTGTCCCGGGTGCCGGGGCAGAGCGCGACCTTGAAGCCCGTCGGGACGAAGCACGGCCCTGACTTCCGTCGGGACGAAGCGGGGCCTTGACGTTGTTGGCGATGCCAGCGGAGTTTGTTGACGCCGAGTAAAACGTGTCGATTCAGGGAGGGGGATCTGGACGTCCGCATGAGAAGTCCGTCGGTTCAGGGTAACGCGAGGACCCTTCTCCCAACAGAAATTATATCCAAATGGCATCCAACTTGGTGAATCCTTGCTATCAGTGGATCGCAACGGTTGATCTCACTTAGTGCACTTCGGTGATACGCGCACCTAAATAGTCATGGTTCAAAACATTTAATAGTGTATACACAATCCATATACGCACACCTTGAAGTTAAAAATGAAAAGACTTGATTGAACACGTAAACACAGTATTTTGGATAGTCACCGTTTGGATATGCACAGTTTGCACACCCTACAGACGTTACTATGAAGATCCGTAATTTGCTAAAACCTAATCGTCGAGATTAGAAGGTTGTTATGCTTTTGTACATTTATGCATATCAAAATCAGGAAGTATTTAAATTTTTTAAATTTGAACTAAGCATAAATGATTAACGTCATAATTATATACAAGAGAATTTGAAGTTTAACTAAAGGAATAATATACAAGGCAAATATTTAAAACAATTTTCATAATATACAAGTGTCCAGTATAAAACTTTACAAAAGATTTATGTTACAAGTACTATTATATTACATTGTTACAAAGGAAACAAAAGTCCTATAAACTACTCTTTTCTTCCCATTATCTCTTCTCTTGGATCCATTTCTTCAACATGCACACAAATAAAAGAAATACTAAAAAGGGAAATGTTGGTTAGAGTTAAAATGTTGCATTTCCTTTTTAAAAATGAATTTATTTTAGGAGGTTAGTTTTATGAATCCAGAGAACTGGTTCTGAACTCAAGCAAATTAAATTGACTTACGAATTTAACTGAATTTTCATTAAGGCAATAGGCAATATTTCTTAAAGGCAACAAGCAACGTTCCTTAAGGCAACATATCATGAATCATGAGGCAACAAATGTTTAGGCAACTAGATATGATTAGGCAACCAAGGCAGTAAATTTCTTAAGTCAATTTATTTGAACTAACCTCCATATAGGTAACATGATTTAAAAGAGTTAGGGTCTGCTTTCATATAGAAATCCAGCAAGACCTAGACATCCCGAAATGCTAAACATTTCAAATCTGGTAACAACAAATAATTCTTGACAATAGGTAGCACATGAGAATATTACTTTAGTCCAAACATGTCCAAGAGGAATGAATCAGCCCTAAACTGCTGGTGGCAGTGGCTTTGCCACCTCAAGCTTGAGAAGGATACGATTCAATTGAGAGCTGCCATGTAAGCAGCTTAGTCACCCCGCCATCAAGTGAGTCACCTATTAGGTGTCAAAACCTAGTCATTTTTGAAATTCCAGCACACCAGCCCCAAGCACCTATAAATAGGGCCTTAGATGCCTCATTCATTTCACCACACTAACTAGCCTCAACCATAGTAACAGACATAGAATAGTAGCTAGTAGAGGGGGAGTAAACAAGGCAGCAAGGAGGAGAAGGCGCCTCTTGAAGAAGCAAGATTCAGAACTTCCACAAGACCAAGCTTCAGCTTTGCTTAAGGTAGGAAGAAGGAGAGGAGATAGAGATAAACATTAAAAGGAAAGAAATAGAGTTTACATATTGCAGAAGTAATATGCGTTAGGCTAATTGAACCATCTAATAAATCAAGTCTAGATATCTGTTCTTATCAGATTGATAATCAGATAGAAGCGTAGTTAGAGGAAAAAAAGAAAATAAACTAAGACCAAGGATAGCATCTGTTCATACACCATACATATATATACCTAAAAAATAAATCATCAGGGGACTTAGATTAAGAGATAGAGTATAGTAAACTGTTCTTACTAAAATGAAAGATCAACTATATGAAAATATCATATGGTACCTGACGCGTACCCGGTTTTTAAGCCGGATACTCCCTTGTGTTTTTCTGTACTGGTCCCATGATTAGTAGCTAGTACACACAAGAACTTGATAACATCGTCATAAATTATCGAATATTTTACAATACAAGCCATTATGGTGTTTACAACACAATACAGCCAAATGGCTGATTCAAAGTCTACAGCGGAAAATATAGAAATTGCGAAGATAGAACCCATCAATATGCCCAACCCAACAGGCAACTGACTGGGGAACGTCCTAAGCCCTCGTAGTCGCTGTCATCGTCATCGGAGCAAAACTCTTCTTCTTCGCATGGCAATATCAACAAGCCAGGTGAGTACTTTGAATGTACCTGCAAGCTATTCCCACAGGAGAAAATATACGGCAATATTCCGTGCAAGGTATAATTCAAGAAATAGCTCTATCCTAGGTTGTCTTGTTGTGTGGAAATGTAAGTTTTCGATTTAAATACGAGATTAGTAGATTCCAAAGCAGTTTTATAAACCAGAGCAATTCAAAGCAACAAAACTTCTCTCGGGGTAGTCCCAGCTATCTCCTCTTCTTATCCCAAGTGATAGCTCCGTCTATCACTGCTTAACTCAATGCTCAGCCCGTACTACCCTGGGCAGTACGGCTAGCCTCCTTCTCCTGCAATTCCTTGCTACCAGCCGTGTAGCGTAAATTGCACCCTGTGGACACATCATGCCCACATCCTTAATCCCTTTCCCAAGTTTTCACAAACAAAACTCAGTCTAACCAGTGTGTGGCCTTGCCAGTTCATGTCCATAACCGAGGACGCGGCTATTCAAATAGTTTTTTAACACTCTGCAGAGGTTGTATGGCTTTACGCACAAGATGTAAGTCCCCCTTTCTTGCCGGGCGCTAATGGATACACTTCACGAGGTGTATCGGCAGGGTTTATTTCAATGAGACATTTCGCCCGCTTCCATACTAGAGCTGGACCCGCTAGGTGGAAAACCCAACTTTTACGTCCCGGACCAAAAATGGGACTCCCCATCTTTGTGTCGAATCAACACCCAAACGCCCATCGGTGGTGGATCTGTAGGACTTTAACCACCTAGCACATGCTTCCTACTTCTTACGGGTCCATACTCTAGTACTTGCCGGGTTAATAAGCCAAGTCCTTCCCATAAAGGCCATGTGGACGTACGGTGAGGAACTAGTTTAGCGGCACTTAGGCTCGGTCCTTGATCGATTCGAGCAAGACTCCATGTTCGTCCTCGATGACCACGCTGCCTTCTGGTACTCTACAGCCCCGAGCTGCCCTTACCATTCTCACCCGAATCAAAATCTTTCTTCTTTTCATTTGGGGTTTTGGCAAACATTTCTTTTGAAACAGTCACCTCGGAAAGCACATGCTATCCGAGGGTTTTATTTCCCATGTCCCAAGGGGGTTCATATAAAACGAACAAAAATTTAGTTTTTAACTATAGCAAGTCTAAGCTAGGCTAATGCCTATAGCCTTATTATTCTTGTCGGTCGTAGGACAACCGACTAAATTATCTAGGGTTACAAGGATCGGATATTCAGGCCTAAGTCATATGCAGCTAAAGGGTATAACTAGGTCTACATAAAATACCGTTGATACTCACATAGCATGCAAAGTTTACAAACAAAATACTTAGCTTTCACACATATGGGATTCAACATGATCAAAGTGGGCATGCTTGCCTGGCAGTTCTGGTTCTTGCTCTTGACGTGGGGGTAATTCCGGGTCCTCCTGGCGCACGTGCCTCACTCCGCCAACTACACATCGAAAAATCGGTGAATAAGAAGAAATCAAAACAACTTCAACAAAATCAGATGATATGCATGTTCAGAAAAGAGTGATGCTGCTAGAGTGTGGTGATAAAAGTTTTGGTCGAGTTAGAGTTTAGAATTTTTGGAAGGTAGATGATCGTCCCATCTGAGGAGTGGTCAAGTTCAAGGGCAATTCAGGACGGAGGATGGGGTGAGTATATAAGAGCTTAACTTAGTGGTAGGGTCCCGAGGTTTTTAGAGCTTAAGTCTACGGGCACAAGGAATGCCCTAGACGTTGGGTATATGCGCATGTGTCACATAAATCGACGGTGCTTTGGTTAGAGTGGCTCATGCCACTAAGGTTGCACTTTAAAATCATTGGCTCTAACGAATTACGGAGTACTACCAGTGTTTTGGTTATTTCGTATGTGATGGAAGGTTTTATTGTTGGGTTGTTCCGAGAGTGGCATATACCGTGTATATGCGGTTTTAAAGAAAGAACAATTCACTCCAAACCTAACCCTTATTATCTAAGCTTTAAAATCTTTTGAAAATTCAAAACTATTTAAAGGGAAAAAGCTTGGATTTGAACTGAGGATTTCAAAACCGAAAAGTTCTCCCCAAAAACAGGTTTGGATCGGTGAGAACCGGCTGAACCAATGGCGCCCGGTTGGAAACAGTTGAACCGGTTTAACACATGCCTTCCGACAGCGTTAATACACTTTTATTGTGCTGAAGGCGGAAATGAGCTGATGCGCATTAGTTGGTCGGACGGGTTTGGATAGTTTAAATGTGCTTTTAATGGGCGAAGCGGTGCTTGGTCGGGCGCCGGTACTTACCCGACCATGGGCCTCACCTTTACTGGTGGCCCACGCGTCAGCGGTGTTAGCCTTACCCGATTCGGTTTCGGTCGGTAGATGTGAACCCGACCACTCGTTGGTTGTTCGGACAGCCTGGTGGAGGTCGCCGGCGGTAGAAATCCCAACGGCTCCCGGCTCTTGGCGACGGAGCTCGGTTCAAGGGGGTTAGGAAAGACGGCTGGTTCTCTGGAAGTGGTTGGAGTGGCCAGCGCAGCTCACCCGGCTGGTAGACTTCGGGCGGCTCAGTGAGCTCACGGCCGAGTGTTGGGCGGGGCTTAGGATAAAGGTTACAGGACTCGGGACAGCGACTAAGGAGAGCTCGAGCTAAGGAAGAGGGGGCGGCGGTGGTTGGCTCGGCGAGTGTGGCTAGCTCGTTGGCATGGACTAGAAGACTAGCGGGGCTCTTGGGAGCTCGGAGCCAGCGTGCTGGAGATGGCTAGCTCGTTGAGAAGAAAGGACTCGGGCGGCGATTTGGGAACAACTTGGGTTTAGGGAGGTCGGGCGGTGGCTTGAGTGAAGGATGGGGAGCTCGGCGGCTCCTTAAATAGGCCTGCGGCGAGCTTGGATGGGTGGTGGCTGCTGTTGCTCCTCATGCTTGATGATGGGACTTGGCTGGGGTGATTGAAGCTCGGCTGTGGCTATAGAGAAGTGAGGGGACAACAGTGGCAAGTGCAGATAGGGTGGACGGCGAGCCAGGCACCGTGTGGTGCGGTGGAGATGACGGCCGGCACAGCTTCCTCTGTAGGTGTGCATGGGGCATGCCGGGGCGTGGCCAGCACGTGCCACCGAGCGGCATCGGTGCGTCTGGGCATGCTCGGAGTGGCATGGCTTGATTCTTTGCGCCAGTAGATGTTTTGCCACCTATACGGGAGCTCCAGTGGAAGTTGGCACCGATTGGTACCGTGTGTGGTGCAACTCTTTGAATGCTAGGGCATATCTTATCGTGTCAATAGCTGGCTTCTAATCAGAAGGGACAAAGCATGGGCTGCACCTGGGAGTTATGGGGTTAGGTGTGTTAAAGGGGCAGGGGAGAAGATCCACCAACTTTTGGACTCGTTCCATTAAGGCTCGTTCGTGATTTTATGTGAGAAAAGGGTTATGGTGAAGGTGTTCGATGCCAATGGTTGTGGATTTTTGAACATGACATTTCCATATTTTTGCGTATTTGCACTCCTGGTTGTATAGGGATCCTTGTGAAATTTTATCGAAATTTTCTGAAACTTAATTTTATGGGTTGTAGTTCAACGCGTATTTCTGCCCTAAGGTTTAATTATTTCCGTAGATGAATATCTCGAACTGGGCATCCCTATTTTATGTTATATTTGACTTAAGAATAATATTAGGTTGTCCCACAAATTTTCTCGGGATTTTTGGAAGGGCCGAGGAGTGTTTGGTCTCGCGATTAGGGTTTTGGAAGGAATTGGATTTAAATAGGGAGAAGGGAATCGGAGCATGGAATTAGGGTTCCGGAGTGTGGCAAGGTGGGGAGAGGTTATGGAAACTCTCGGGAACTCTCTTGCCTTGGCTTGGGACTACTCGGTTGCAGGGTGCCGTGAGTGTAGCTGCCGGGTTAGGAGGTGTTCTGGCGCTAGGGTTTATGCATGTATATGGTGCGTGGGTGGATGGTTCTGGTATATTGGGTTTATGCATATTGGGGATGCCCTAACTACACGCGATAATATGCTGGTATGCGAGTTTGGAAAAATTAGGGCGTGACAGTACCCTCATAATTAAGCAATCTAAATTGCTTTAATGTTCATCATAGAGGTTAGTGGTGTAGGATCTGTTCTTATCCTTTCCTTAGCATATCAGAATTTAGAGAATTCATCATCAAATGAAGCTAAGAACATGTTCTTATGAGTTTAATATTAACAACAAACCAACAAGCATATACTTTGTTCTTTAAATTTAAAGATCTGATAATGAGATCACAAGTTAATTGCCAAAGCTTAGACAGAAGATTTACTAAGAAACAAATGTAGTACGTGTTCATGCTAATGCCACTACTAGAATAAGGCAAGTTTAGTATTAAAAAGAAAATCAAACAAGGCAGCCAACTCATATAGGCATGAGCATATGTTCTTATCTAGGATAGTCACAGCAGAGAGGTTCTAAGAACCCTAGAACAGCATAAGCTAAACCGAGCGTCAATCACCAACAGTAGCACCATCAAGTAGTAGTGGTAGTTGTGGAAAAAGGAGATGTACTCACCAAAGAGGGGCAGCACCTCGCCACCGGGGTTGCAGGCGCGGTGAACTCGCCACCAGTGGTGAGGCATCGAGGGCCGTTGAAGGAGATGACAAAGGATCGGGGCAACCAAACCACGAAGTCCCAAGGAGTAGCGGCTCGGCAAGCACAGATCCAGAGAGGCAGCGGAGGGGCCTGTCCATGAACCACAGTGGCGATGAGCAAGGACGGTAGGGAGCGGAGGCCACGATGGGGCGGCATCCAAGTAGTGGCAACAACGCCGCAAAGGGAGAGTGGCGGCGGCGGAGGCAAAGCCGAAGGGCAAGGCTCGGGCCCAAGGTCGCAAGAGGTGGCGGCTTTTGGCGAGATCGGCGGCGCCACAGGAGAAACCGAGAGGTGGCGGCATGAACTAAGAGGCGGCAAGCGGGAGGAGCCGAGGCATCGGGTGGAACTAAATGGGGAGAGAGGCGGCGATGGTTTGTTGGGGAAAAATCGGGAGCAGCGAGAGAGAGATAAAGGAACCGATGGTGGATGAAAAGAGAAAGGAAGAGAGATGGTGACTTGGTGGGGTTTAGGTTAGGGTTAGGTTAACCGGGTGCAGAACGGGCCAAAACGGGCCAAGGTGGGCCAAAATGAGGCCGAACCGGCCCAAGTAGGCTTGAATAGAAATAAAATTTTGCTTTATTTTGTTTTTGTTATTTTAATCCTATATAGTTCAATATTTTAATAGGAAAATTATACCTAAAGCTTTTACCAACTGAACTCAAAGAGTCTATAAACATATCCAACTAAAATAGCCCATAAGATTTCCTTAACTCTTAACAATATACAGACATATATATATATATATATATTTATATATATCTTCAAAAAGGAAAAATTTAATATCCTTTCTACGATTTCTGCAAATTCAGAATTCAAGAATTTCACCATGACAATAATAACTTTGAATTACCTTGTAAATAGTAGATTTCAATTCTTTAATAACTATCCCATACCAGAAGGTTGTTAATAGTAATTTTTATTAACTCAGAAGATAGAACAGATAAAAAAAATCAAGAAAATTATAATATATCATCTATTGCATTGTTTTCGACAAGGTAGTGCACATTGTCCAATAAAACCAACTTTTTAGTAAATCAACTTTCATCAGCATGAGTATACATATATATACAGTTGCCATTTCTGGAGTTAGTCCTTATCGGACTATTATTCAACTTCAGATCCCGAAGTTCTGCTGATTTCATCTGAAGAAACCTCTCACTACACTTCTTATATCCATCTTAAGGCAAGTTCATTTCTTGTTCCTGTTTGTAAATTATTTCTATCAACATATATGCAAATTCCTTCTTCTTATTACCTGGCTTGTGATAATTAATAAATGGACTGCCTTATGATTCATTGAATCATATATTGGTGGGCAGTGGAGCCCCGGTATGGAACTTGTGGGGTGGTCAGGGTTCCATTGTATATGATATCACAATAAGGTTAACAACAAATGTCAGTTGGTATTCTCACGCCATATAGATAGCGTTAACCGCAAGACCTGTTATGGGACAGGCGAGTCAAGTAGCACCTTCTTACTGCATATCTCCTAGGAACGTATGCATCATAATGTCTGGAGAAGTGTTATATCCCTCGCCCAGGGGAGCGATAAAGCCTGAATTTATGCTTGGGGAGGCGTTATGTCCCCAGAAATCTTCTAAAAGTACACTATAATGATGAGGTGGGTAGTCGGTACTAGATCGACTACGTAAGGGGAGATATTGCCCAAGAGAAGGGTGAAACAACTCGAAACCTTAGACCTGGCCACACACTGATGGGAGTGTGATGGGTCTTGTACCCAGCATAAAGGCTAAGTAACACTTGTGGGTAAAGTAGCGCACATCTGCAGAGTGTATTGAAGTGTGGCATTGTTACTCCCTGTTCTGGGTCTGAACTGGGATTGTAGCGGGAAAGGAACCATCGGAGGTTCTAACAACCCGTGAAGCCTTCTGAACATAGAATATTAAAACTTGACTTTTGTCCAGAAATGTTATTGAAAAAATGCAGATTCTTTGCGAACTGATGTCCTAGTAGAAATAATCATTCATACATATTTTGCTATTCATGAACTTGTTGAGTACCTTCAGTACTCATCCCCTACATAAACTCTCCTTTGTTAGACTCTGAATCGTTAGAGGTCGAGTATGAAGAAGTCAAAATCCAGGAAGGAAAAGAGGAGCCGGACTTGACCGAAGGAATCGAAGGAATCGACTACTACATCGACTATGGGGAACAAGAAGGGATAGAAATGCAGCAAGAGTAGAATAGTATAGAACTAACCGTAGTAAAAATAAAACCTTGTTTATATGGTTTTCTGCCTTTACTTTCAGTTCTATATTTCAGTTGTTAGTTTCAAGCGAACTTATCTATTTCAGTTGAGTTGTAAACTTTTGTATATTGGAGTTTGCAATAATATAGTTGTTGGACCATCAATGCTTCTATTGTACATTCTGATGGGTGTAATATAATGAGACGAAATTTCATTGTATTATGTCAAAGACTAGTACATCACTCCATGCAGTGGTTTGCGGGTCGCTTCAGTTACTAAAATCACATGTGAATGACCGTCGGGTCATGATCTATTGATGAGTATGATTTTGAATAGCAAATTAAATGTATGCAAAGGATGGACGCACCTGTGTTGTGTGGGTGTCACACGTAACACGTAACGTTTCCATCGTCATATCATTCGAGACTCATGAGTAAGAGAGATAAATCATTCTATTTTTTATTTTTTTAGTATGCCCAACCTCCTAAAAGAGGAGAGGGGCTTCCGTCTCTAATAGGGAAGAGAGAGTGGTAGTGCAAAGTTACATCTCTGCCCCTAAACAGTTTATGAATTTTCTTCTAGGCTTATAATATTGTTGAGAGCGTTTTGGTCTTCTCTCCACTACCCTTGAGAATATTCTATGGCATCTCGAGAACATCTTGGAAATGTCTTCGATGGTTGCATGGGGCGGCTACGGTACACGCATCCACACCCCCAACGGAGCACGTATGCAGATTTCACCTAGGGCGGAGCACCTTGACAGATGGGGCCACACCCCGGACTGAGCACCTTGACAGATGGAGCCATACCTCGGACGAAGCATGTATACAGACGGAGCCGTACCCGAGCAGAGCACATATACGAACGGAGTCGCACACCGGAATAATGCCGCGATACAGGGTGTAGGTGGGCCCAGTGCATGCATATGTCTTGGTGACGGCCTGGAATACTCGTGGAGCGAAGATAAGTGAAAATATATTGACAAGTTGATAGGGTTTTGGATTACTAAGTTATTTTGCATCGATTTGGAGTAGCACGTGGACCCCTTCTACAACAAAATTTGTAATTTCACGTCTGCAATGACCTCCTTCTTGTAAATACATGAACATCCGATCAGTGAAGATCCATGTGCAATAAAATGTTTCTACCTCTTCCCACGTTAGCATATAGATGAGTTCAAATGATTCAAATAAAAAACTTTGTTAATTTGACCTAGAATCAACTCAAATAAGAACTATGAAAACAAATGTATCCAGTTTCCTTCCCCAATAATTTTTATAAGTCCTAAATATCTCAGATAAGTTCTATGAAAATTTCCAAGTTTTTTAAAAATTGAATTTCATATTTGAATGAAAGGTTTTTTCAAAATAATTTCAAATGGACAGAGATGTAATCTCTTAATTAACTAAAGTTCCTCTATTGCATAATTTACAAAATCTTATATTTGAGGGTTATTGATGATGAATAGTATGGTTTCCCGTGTATTAGGGGTATCCGTATACAGAATCCCAGGACTTTAGGAAGGTACAGCGCACCCGGTAAGGATCCCTGGACGACAAGGTAACCCCTCTCAGGAAGGGAAGACTCCCCTTAAACTAGGAAGTCAATCCCGACGTTTAAGGAGACTAGAGTCCTACTCGGGCGTAAGTCCACGTCCAGTACGACCCTGGGAACCCCCTATATAAGGATCAGCAATCCCATAGGGGAGGACAGGTCCAACAAGTCAATCTAGTCGCAGCACCAGCAGCATAGGATCTCAGGAGGCGAAGCCCTAGAAGACCCGCTGCCTCGAAGGAGTCGAGCCCGGCGGTTTAGCATAGATTAGTCTACGATTAGGCCTAGGGTAGCCACTAACATACACCCCCCATTGTAAGACGTGTTCTCCATCAATATATAGCAACAGGACGTAGGGTTATTATCCTGAGGGAGGCCCGAACCTGTATAAAAACGGCTGTCCCCTGCTGTCAGAGCTCCTGGCACTTGGGCCCTAGAGGTCCGTACCCCCCAGTAATCATCATTCCACGAATACCGTAAGATCGCTGATTCACCGATCGTCGACAGATGGCGCCGACCGTGGGGACCTCTCCGGACCAAGTCGTCCAGGAAGAATCAGAGTCGGCAGGACGCGCAACTAAGCGCGATCAGATCCCAGCGCCGGTTGCACAGCCCTCACCGGCTCCGACCGAGGAGGAAGCAGCAAACCCGGCAGGAAAACCGATCGCAATCTCGCCCCGTACTGGGTACTCGGACCAGGGTTTCTACGACAACTTTGGCCCTATGGACCCGTACCCAGCTACGGATCGAGTGGACTTCGGAGAATACGCCCCTGAAGAGGACTCGGATGGCGAAGCAGATCACTTCAGAACCAAGTGCGCCAGGGCCTTCAGCGGGAAGTTGGTCTTAAACGACGACTTCCCGGCAGGAACGACCAGCCCCATGGTTGGAATTTCTCCTGCGAATTCTGATCGTGAGAACGATCAAGATCTTACCCATGTCGCGTCCGATGAGAACAACGTGATGGAATACGAGTACACATCGTCCAGCCAAGGACCACGAATGGTACTCGCGATCGACGACGGTCGAGAAGACCTTGAAGATCCGAATCTGCCCGGGGGCTCGCAGCAGCACAATGCCATGGCTGCCTCCCACGTGAACGGGGGCTTACCCGCCACCGGGGAAAGAACTCCTCGCCGGAACGGAGGACTGCGTGCCGCTGTGGAGAGATCCCCCCTGAAACAAGGGAGTATGTGTCCCGAACTGCTCGAAGACTTACGGAAGTGCGCAATCTGCTGTCACAGCCTCCCGTGGCGGATTTATTGACACCCGCGGGTGTGCAGTGGCTGCAACGGCTGGGGGCTGACCTCCAAAAGGCTCAGAACCATGCCGAGTCTTCTCGAGCCCAATCGGTGGCCCATAGCTCTACTCGGGTGGACACCCCTCCTCCGCTAGAAGAGCGCAATCGGGAGGGACGACACCCCAGGAACAGGTCTCCTCAGGAGGAGCCACCGGTTGACCTCCGAGAACAGCTCGACAAACGCTGCCGCCAAAGGCGCCAACAGGAGCAACAGCCTTCTCGGAGAGACCACGTACAAAAACGCCAATGCTCGGAGCCGAACCTTGACCTCGAATAGCGGCGAGAATGTGCCTTATCGGGGGTCCTTCAGTGGATGCCAGGCGCTATCCCAGGAACTCCGTTAGGTACGCTGGCCTTCTCGTTTCAAGCCCGGCTCGCTAGAATCGTACGACGAAACCACGAATCCCGTGGAATTCCTTCAGATCTACACCACTGCGATCGAGGCAGCCGGCGGGGATGAGAAGGTTATGGCCAACTATCTTCCTACCGCTCTCAGAGGAGCCGCTAGGACGTGGTTGACGAATCTACCCCCAGGAACGATCCGTTCGTGGGGATAGCTATGCGACATGCTACTCGGGAACTTCCAGGGTACCTTCCCAAGACCTGGACGGGTCGACGACCTATTCCTTGTCGTCCAACGACCAGACGAGACCTTCTGAGAGTTTACCAAAAGGTTTAGTGCTGTCCGCAACACTATCCCGCAGATAACGGACTCGGATGTCATCCGCGCCTTCACTCGAGGCAGCAGAAACGAGATGTGCACGCACGACCTGATCATGCGGCCACCGAAAACCACCAGGCAGCTCATGGATCTGGCCGAGAAGGCCGCTTGTGCGGAGGAAACCCTGCGGTACATCAAGCAATAGCGGGGTGAGTCGACCAGTTCTCCCCTCCGGTCAAGGGGCGATTCGTGAAAAGCTAAGCACAAGAAGAAGCCCTCCGGAGGGAACAAGGAGAAAAGGATCAGAGCCGACGAGGTAATGGCCGAGATCTCCGAGAAGCGCACCTGGCGACCACGCTCCAAGGATAAACCTACCACATCCTCCGACAAGTCATCTAAGCCCTGGTGCGATTTTCACCAGACCAACTCGCATGATCTGCGACAGTGTCGCATCTTCAAGAAATATCTTCGGGAAGAAAGAGAGAAGCTCCGCGAGGAAAATCCTCAGATCACTAATAACAATCGGGAAACGACTTCCGATGACGATGACTCCACTCCTGAGCCTTTCCAGGGACATGTCAGAGCAATCGAGCACATATTCGGGGGCTCAACCTCTTACGAATCTAAGAGGCAATACAAGGCGATCGCCCGAGAAGTTCTCGCGAGTGTACCGCGAGTTCCTCGAGCGGTCAAGTGGTCCAAGATCACGATCTCTTTCGACCAGACCGATTGCCCCGAAAACTGCGCTCGGCCGGGACGGTACCCAATCGTGGTCGAACCAACGATCAACAACTGCCGAGTGGGTCGCGTATTAGTAGATGGAGGGAGCTCCCTCAATATCCTATTCGCCAACGCCCTCGACGCAATGCAAGTGCCACGATCGTCTGTTCAGACGGTGATGCACGCTTTTCACGGTATCGTCCCGGGCTCATCGGCCACACCGATCGGGCGAGTTACACTCCCGGTTACCTTCGGTACACCGGAGAACTTCCGAACAGAGAAAATCCTGTTCGACGTAGTCGATTTCGAGACAGCATACAACGCTATCTTGGGGCGCCCTACTCTGGCCAAGTTCATGGCAGCTACGCACTATGCCTACAAGTGCGTAAAGATGCCAGGCCTGAAGGGAGTCCTTACGGTGAGGTGTTCCCCCAGAGAAGCGCTCCTCTGCGATAAGCGCAGCCTCGACCACGTACGAGTACACCTGGGGGACGGGGAGCATATGCCCTCGAAAACCAGCACGGCCGTGAAAACCCACGGCGAGGTAAAAGTAATTCCTCTGGATCCAGCAGAGCCCTCCAAGACAGTCTGGATCGGGTCAACGCTTGATCCAGACTTGGAATCGTCGCTCATCATTTTTCTCTGGGGCAATTCGGATGTCTTCGCATGGCAACCATCCGACATGCCTAGAATCCCCAGGGAAGTGATTGAGCACAGGCTAGCTGTCCGTCAGGATGCCGTACCAGTGAAACAAAAACTACGGCGATTCGCCCCAGATCGGAAAGAAGCCATCAAGGCGGAAATCGAAAAACTCCTGAAAGTCGGGTTTATCCGAGAAGTCAAGCACCCTGAATGGCTCGCCAATCCAGTTATGGTTAAGAAAGCCAACGGGAAGTGGCGGATGTGCGTCGATTTCACGGATCTCAACAAGGCCTGCCCAAAGGACGCTTTCCCCTTACCCAGAATAGATCAGATAGTGGACTCGACATCAGGATGCGACTATCTATGCCTTCTCGACGCCTATTTGGGCTATCACCAAATAAGCATGTGTCGGGAGGATGAGGAGAAAACTTCCTTTGTAACTCCGTTCGGGGTATTCTGCTATTCAAAGATGCCTTTCGGACTAAAAAACGCGGGAGCAACGTATCAACGTGGAATGCAGCTTGCCCTCCACAACCAAATTGGTCGAAACGTTGAAGCATATGTCGACGACCTCGTCGTGAAAACAAAGAAGAATGAAGACCTGCTCTTGGACCTACGGGAAACATTCACCAACCTCTGAAGAAACAGAATAATGTTGAACCCGGAGAAATGTACCTTCGGAGTCAGCGCCGGAAAGCTACTCGGTTTCTTGGTATCGCACCGGGGGATTGAGGCAAATCCCGATAAAATACGGGTGATCGCGGAGATGAGGTCCCCAAAAATGGTCCGAGACGTCCAAAAACTCACGGGTTGCATGACGGCCATGAGCCAATTCATATCCCGACTAGGAGACCGTGGAATTCCTTTCTTCAAACATCTACGACAACACGACGGCTTCGAGTGGACAGCGGAGTCAGAAGCGGCATTCCAAGAGCTCAAAGAATACTTGACCACCGCCCCGGTGCTGGTCGCGCCTAATCCCGAGGAAGGGTTACTGCTTTACGTCGCCGCCGGGCCGTCCGCGGTCAGCGGAGTGTTGACGGTGGAACGCGGAACTTCCGAGCACCGTGAGAAGGCCCAGAAACCAGTGTACTACATCAGCGAGATCCTGCATGGACCCAAGGAGCGTTATCCCCAAGTTCAAAAGCACCTGTACGCGGTCCTCACCACGTCTCGCAAGCTTCGACACTATTTCCAAGCTCACACGGTCACGGTCCCGACCACCTACCCTTTGGGAGAAATCCTCCGCAACCGCGAGGCCATAGGTCGAATCGCCAAGTGGGCTGTTGAGCTCAGAGAGTTCGACATCCACTTCGTTTGGCGCGCGGCGATCAAGTCGCAAGTCCTCGCTGACTTTATCACTGAATGGACGGAGCCCGACTATTCGGCGTCACCAGCAGTAAAGGACGACATTTGGACACTACACTTCGACGGTTCCCTAACCATCGAAGGCGCGGGGGCTGGGATAATCTTGACCTCCCCAACCGGAGAACGCTTGCAGTATATACTACAGATTGACTTCCCGGCTACAAATAACGTAGCTGAGTACGAAGGGTTGCTAGCCGGTCTCAGAGTCGCTTCAGCACTCGGTATCCGCCGCCTTCTCGTGAATGGAGACTCGCAGTTGGTGGCAAGACAAGTGTCCAAGGAGTACCAGACCACAGAACCGAGTATGGCGGCTTACCTTGCGGAGGTGAGAAAGCTAGAGAAGAAGTTCGTCGGTTTTGAAGTACGGTATATCCCTCGAAAGGATAACTGCCAAGCCGACAGTCTTGCCCGCCTAGCTTCCTCACGATCTCCATGCCCACCCGGGGCCTTTGTAGAAAAGATCTCGACGCCGTCCGTGGCTTCTCTTGAACCCGGGGACGAAGGAGTGGTGGTTAAGCACCACTCAAGGGTGTCACCAGGTATTGACGCTCCGAGGGGAGTGGCGGGGTGACTCGTCGCTCCCCTTGATCTTGAAGATTCGTGGATAGGGCCCATCCGCAGGTACCTTCTCGATCGAACTACACCTGAGGACGATACACTTTTCGAGCAAATTGCCCGACGCGCCAGGATGTATTCCCTGGTCGATGGGGCCCTCTACCGACGAGGGGCTCACGGAGTGCTCATGCGGTGTATCCCTCAGACGCAGGGTATAAGATTACTCGAAGAGATCCATGGAGGGGTGTGCGGGGCACATGCATCTTTCCAAACCCTGATCGAAAAGGCCTTTAGACAAGGATTCTATTGGCCGACAGCCCTACATGACGCGAGCGAGTTAGTGAAGCGATGCCGTCAGTGTCAATTTCATCGCAGATGCATTCACCAGCCCGCCCAGGCATTACAGATAATTTCCTTGTCATGGCCATTCGCCGCATGGGGCCTTGATATTCTGGGGCCATTCCCAGTGGCACCCGGGGGCTATAAGTTCCTCTTCGTCGCAATCGATACATTCACCAAATGGATCAAAGCCGAACCTGTCTCGCAGATCACGTCGGAAGCAGCCAAGCGGTTCATAATGCGAAACGTTATGACTAGGTTTGGCGTCCCGAGCAGAATCATAACTGACAACGGTACTCAGTTCTCCAGCTTCGACTTCATCGAGTACTGCACCGAGCTCGGCACCACGATATGCTATGCCTCGGTTGCACACCCACAGAGCAACGGACAGGTCGAACGCGCCAACGGACTTATACTCCAGGGGATGAAAACTCGCGTCTTCGATAGACTCTCCGCCCACGCCAAGGCTTGGGTACGCGAGTTGCCCTCCGTCCTCTGGGCTTTACGGACAACCTCAAACCGGGCCACCGGAGAAACACCGTTCGGCTTGGTATATGGAGCCGAGGCCATGCTGCCGTGCGAACTTACCCTAAAATCGCCACGGGTAGAATTGTACACCGACAAGGAAGAAATCCCTCGAAGAGAGTGTTCGCACGAAATTGGATCCGTGAAACACCTAGGTGATGGGAGTCGCCAACTGCACTTACGTGTGCGATAAACGGATACTTTTCGAGCAAAGCAACAAAGGATAACTATCGTACTTACGCGTACGACAAGCGATTGCTTTCCGAGCAAAGCAACAAAGATCTTCTTACTTACGTGAAGAAGAAACGACTGTTTTACGGCGCAAAAACAGCAAAGATCTACTACTAAGATAAAAGATAAAAGGTAAAAGATTGATTTGATCGATTGTTGGATGATTTCAATCGGCCGTCACCCTTTACATATTTATAGGGCGGCTGGTCTTCCCGTAGGAGGTTCGGACTCCTAATCCTAATCTGATTACAAATATATCTCTTTCCTTGCTTAAAGGATCTGGATTCTACCGTACACGTAACTTTCCATACAAACCAAGATAGCTTTCCAAATCTTAACTGCTTCGGACGCCGACATCCGGACTCGTTTCGGCGCACGGGATATCCTTCCTTAACAAACTGGATAAACTTCCAAATCTTGTAGGACTCTCCTTGATTGCCTCGCCGCGTTTCTTGCGCCTCAGGCTGAAGTCTCTAGCATCGGGTAAGTCTTGAAGGGTAGTACTGCAATTCAGACTTGCTGAAGATGGTCCTTCACGGGTGCTCGGGGACGAACTTGGACCGCTCGGGAATCCGCCGAGTGCTCGGGGACGAACTCGGACTGCTCGGGGATGAACTTTGTACCGCTCGGGAGTCGGCCGAGTACTCGGGAAAAAACCCCTCGGGGCTGGAGACCTTCTCGGGGCTGGGCCACTCGGTATCACCAGTACTCGGGGTCGATGTCGCTCGGGGCCGCCACTGTTGAATTCCCAGGGGTACCGCTCGTGACTTGATGGCGTAGTGGGCGCTCGGGTACACCTCAAACGGGCACCTTCGCACTTTGGGATATGACGACTACTCGGGATGCAGTGAGCACTCGGGGGCACTCGGAAACGCCGCGAGCACTCGGTATCAAGTATACCACGAGCGTCCAGGCCACTCGGCTGTATTAATCCTGCATGTAATAGTAAACGCTGCATCCACACTGTTAGTTTCATCATCTCAACTTCCAGTAAACCTAATACTTAATTTGGCCCACTGAATAAACCTTCAAGCCAAATTACGCTGCAAACACATGCCCCCCTGCTTTTTGGCATAATTGCATTTGCCAAAAACACCTTGAACTACATCGTTGCTCAGGGCGATATTTTTAAAGGGCATATCGGCCATAGATTTTGTTAAGCTACTTGCCACATACTCGGATAATACTTTTTCAGATATTTCCCATTAAGAGCCCTAGATAACCATTCCCCTTGCAAAGATTCTACAAGATAGGAATTCACGGGGACTATCTCGACAACTCTAAACGGGCCCTCCCAACTCGGCGACCACTTGCCGAATTTGTTGTCCCGAGCTCCAACAGGTAAAATCGTTTTCCATACTAGGTCTCCTATCTGAAACGATTTTTCCTTTACTCTTTTGTTGTAAGCCTTGGCAACTCTCAACTTCTCCTTCTCGATTTCTTGTAAGGCTTTCAACCTCTCTTCTGGAACATCATCTATCTTATCTATCATCAAGTGGCTGTAATCTTCAGCCGACAAGTTGTCTTGCCTGGCTATTCTAAGAGCTTGTAGTTTAACTTCCACGGGCAACACCGCCTCCTGCCCGTACACCAACTCGAATGGCGTCACTCGGGTGGCTCCATGCTTGGATATCCTATGGGCCCATAATGCTTCCGAGAGGACCTCATGCCACCTCCTCGGATGTTCCTCAATTTTCTTCTTTATTAGCTTGATCAAGGTTTTATTGCTGGACTCGGCCTGTCCATTGGCTTGGGCATAATAGGGCGACGAGTTCAACAACTTGACCCCAAAGGACTCGGCAAACTCACTGAATTGGTGAGACATAAGGATGCACCCTGATCAGTCGTCAGAGTTTGAGGGATGCCGAACCTATGGATGATATGTTCCAGAACAAAGCTAATCACTTCCTTATGAGTCATATTCCTTAAAGGAACTGCTTCGGTCCACTTAGTGAAATAATCTGTAGCTACAAGGACAAAACGATGACCTTTCGACGAAGCAGGATGTATCTCCCCAATGAAATCTAAACTCCATCCTCTAAATGGCCATAGCTTTATAATAGGGTTCATCTTAGCCGCGGGTACTAACTGTATGTTTCCAAACTTCTGGCATGCTTCACACCCTCTATAGTACCGAAAACAATCTTCTAACATAGTCGGCCAATAGAATCCTGCCCTCTTCAACAACCATTGCATCTTGGGAGCCGACTGATGTGTTCCACATATCCCTTCATGTACTTCTCCCATAGCTACCCTTGACTGGTCGGAGTCTAAGCATTTCAATAATACTCCATCTATTGTTCGGCGATACAACTCGTCGTTAAACAAGGTGTACTTTATAGCTTGCCGCCGAACTTTCCTATCTCTTGTTTGACTCGGATTTTTCAAGTAATTAACTAAAGGCACCCTCCAATCATTAACTTCCAAACCGCTTGACGACTCGGCAGCCTGTGTTAAACTGTTGCCCCCCGAGTCGGAATTGGATCTACACGAGTCGGCCTCGACTTCTAGTAAGTCGACCCGGCCTTTGACAGCAACGAGCATCGGTTCTCTGGATACAAAAAACTTTCCTCTCCCGACTTGGTACCCGGATGCTTGCTGTGCCAAATAGTTGGCTCTGGAATTCTCCTCCCTAGGAATGTGACTGATACTAAAGGTATCTAACAGCTTGACTATATCTAAACATCGGTCTAAATAGCTATTCAGCAACCCATCGAAGCATTGAAACTCTCCATTGACTTGCTGAACTACTAGCAATGAATCTCCAAAAGCATCTACATCTCCTACACCCATGTCTATTAAGCTTTGTAAACCAAACAACAGTGCCTCATACTCTGCCTGGTTATTAGTGCAAGGATACTCTAGTCGGACCGATGACTCATAGACAACACTATGTGGTGAAACTAAAACACTGCCAATGCCTTGCCCACTTCTACAAACCGATCCATCAAAGTAAAGCTTCCATGGACATATGCTAACATAATCAACATCTTCTTCATCATTAACCCTATGATCAACAATGAAGTCGGCAACAACTTGACCTTTCGTGGCACGCAACGACTCATATGTCAAATCAAACTCTATTAAAGCATAAGCCCATTTGCCAATCCGTCCGCTAAGAATCGGTTGTTGCAACATATACTTGATCACATCGACTTGGCAAGATACTATGCATGCACTCGAAAGCAAATAGTGCCGAAACTTGGTGCATGCGTAAAACAAAGATAAGCATAGCTTCTCGACGAACACGTACCGACTTTCGGCGTCGAGCAGTCGGCGACTTATGTAGGCGATGATGTACTCCTTCTTGTCGACTTCCTGAGTTAGCACTGCGCCGAGTACTTTATCTTGTGCAGCAATGTATAGTCGGAACGGGACTCCCGACTTGGGTGCTCGAAGTACTGGAGGGCTCGATAAGTATCTCTTGATACTATTGAAGGCGTCTTGTTGTTCTGCCCCCCAAGCGAACTCGGCTTCGTTCTTTAGCCGGAGCAAAGGGACAAACGATTCAATCTTACCCGCCAGGTTAGATATAAATCGTCTTAAGTAGTTTATCTTCCCCAATAGACTCTGCACATCCTTTTTGCATGTCGGCTCTCCTAACTTCTTAATGGCCTCTATCTTCTTAGGGTCAATCTCTATACCTTGCTCATGAATTATGAACCCTAAGAACTTTCCAGCCGACACACCAAATGCGTCGGTATGGGTTCATCTTCAACCCATACCGACGCATTCTTTCAAAGGCTAGTTGCAAGTCGGCCAAGTGGTGTTCATAGCCGTCCGACTTGACGACGATGTCATCAATATAGACTTCTAACACAATGCCTAAGAGATCATGGAAGATCAAGTTCATAGCACGCTGATACGTAGCGCCTGCATTCTTCAAACCGAATGTCATGACGACCCACTCGAACAACCCGACAAAACCGGGGCAACGAAAGGCAGTTTTAAACATGTCCTCTTCGGCCATAAAGATCTGGTTATACCCGGCATTGCCATCTAAAAAGCTAAGCACTTTGTGTCCGGAGGCGTCGTCTATCAACATGTCGGCTATAGGCATAGGATACTCATCTTTAGGTGTGGCTTTATTCAAATCCCTGAAGTCTATGCATACCCTAATCTTGCCTGTATTCTTCTTCTCGACTGGCACAATGTTTGAAATCCACTCGGCGTATCTGCATGGCCGAATGAACCCTGCCTTTACTAGTCGGTCGACTTCTTCCTTGATACGATCATACAGATTAGGGTTGAAACGCCTAGGCGGTTGCTTGTGTGGTCTGAAGCCGGTCTTGATAGGTAGCTTATGTTCGACCAGACTTCTATTTAACCCGGGCATCTCTGTATAATTCCAAGCAAAGCAATCTACGAACTCTTTGAGTAGCGCACATACCTATTCTTCTGGCTGGCTTCCATATTGGCGTTAATGAATGTTGGTCGAGGCACGCCTCCATCGCCAATATCAACTTCTTCCAGTGGGTCGGCCGACGAGAACCCTTGTCCGAGCTTCTCCATGTCGTCGAAATCTTTGATAGTCTCATGCATATCGTTCTTGCCCAAACGATATTCCTCGGTGCGCCTTTGTAGCCATTTAATGCTATCTTCTTTATTCATTTATAAAGATAAATTATTTAGCCGAGCTATAAAAGCCGGCTGTGCTTGTATCGGTACAAATCCGTCCTTACCGATACTGACGTAGTCGTAGTCGGATAAGTTCCTACCCGACAGGCACTTCATGTCACCGTGCTGCCAATCGACTGTAGTCTCGGCTAAAGCGATGCAAGTCGAGTTGTCTGCTTCAATCACTTCGACGTCCTCATCTACCCACTGGATTAAGCACTGATGCATGGTAGAAGGGATGCAACAATTGGCATGGATCCAGTCTCGCCCCAAGAGCAGGTTGTATCGGCCTTTGACGTCGACTACGAAGAATGCAGTCGGCAGGGTTTTGCTTCCGACTGTAAGTTCTACCGACAATATGCCCTTGGCTTCAGATAGCTCCCCCGAGAACCCGCTGAGTCCCATGTTTGTCTTCATCAACTCGGACTCCTTTCGGCCTAGTTTGGAGAATACCGAAAGTGGCATGATGTTGACCCCAGCGCCGCCGTCGACGAGCATTCGGCCAATCGGTCTTCCGTCGATGTGGCCTTTGATGAATAAAGGCTTCAGATGCTGCCCATGCTCCTCCGGCTTCTTGAATATGGCGGCACTCGGCCCGAGCAGAAGCTCTGCGACTTCCGACTCAGGAGCGCGGAACTCGATCGGTAGTTCGAACACCATATTGATGTCCATGTCGGCGGGTACTTCTCCGACATCCTTGCTGGCAGCCTCGTCTTCTTCTTTCGCGATGCGTTTCTCCTTCCAGGTCATCTTCGCGGGCTTCATTGGTCGGGCTTGGTTGAACCATTCGTCGCGCTTCTTCTCGACGAGCTCCTCCCTGAGCTCGAGGGCTCGCAGCCGCTGGACCCTCCGCTTCTGAGAGTGCGTGAGTCCTGTGGGGCACCATTGCGGCTTTGGTTTTGGTTCCTGGTTCAACCGACTTGATCTTCTTTGCCTGCTGACTTGGCGTGGATTCGACGCCGGGTCCTGCTGCATTGCTGGATTCTGGCTTGTCCGAGTCGTGTACCGTGTCGAACCGTACACGCCGAGTCCCTGCTGGTGGAGCCGAATTAATTTGCGAGCTAATTAACACGGCTGACCGTTGTGGTCGACTTCCTTCTGAGGCTCGGCTGATGCTCATCTTGTTTGACTCGGGCCGGGTCGTGGTGTGCTCATCGGGTTTGGACTCGGCGTGCTTGACTGGTACCCAGACTTGCCTAGTCGGCGAACTCCTTGGGGTCGCCGGTCGACTTGGTACGTCGGGTGCCTTGCGCCGAGTGGCGAGTCGGTTCCATGGTCGGATTCCCGACTCGACCCGCGTCCTCTTTCCGTGGGGCCGCTCTCCGAATCCAGACGGGATCCAGTTCGGCTGAAACATGCCGAGTGGTCCAGCCGGATGCGACGCCCAAGGGTTGAAACCCCATGGAGGGCACTGTGGGTAGAAAGTGTGTGCGCCTCCCCAGTGCGCCGGACCGGTTGCTAAGTATGGTGGTTGCACGTATGGGCTCCCCTGCCAGTACTCGGAGCCACCGAAACCTTGTCGGGGAGGAGACCTGGGGCGCTTGGCTCCTCCAAGCCGAGTGAACACATTGTTGGTTGTGTATTTGTTCAGCAATTGTTTCACTGTCGGCTTTGGCCTCGCGGGCTGACTCTTCCCTCGATTAATCTTCCAGACGCTGACTTCTGGATTCTTTGGCTTGATCATTTTTGGAGTCGGCGAGGAGTTCGAGTTGGTTGCTTTCGGAGTAGGAGAGGGACTCGACTTGATCATCTTTGGAGCAGCATTGTCGTCAACAATGACGTTCTTTCCTTTTGTGGACTCGGCCTGATGTGACCGAATCAGTACTTTCTTCTTCTCCAAATCAATCACGTTGATTGGAAAAGGATCACTGTCGAGCTTCATCTTGGAGCTTTGAGCAAACGTCAATCGTCCGTCGTTGATGGCCGATTGCACCTGTCGGCGAAACACATTGCAGTCGTTAGTAGCATGAGAAAAAGAGTTATGCCACTTACAATATGCTCTTTTGCCCAATTCGTTCGCCGACGGGAACACGTGCCCTTCCCTTACTCGGATCATATTCCCCTGCAGGAGCATGTCAAAGATTTTGTCGCATTTACTAATGTCGAAAGTGTACCGCATCTCCTCCTTCCGAGTGGGTGTAGGTTTAAGAGCTGGACAAGCAAATGGTTTTGAGTTGGGAGTGTTAACCCACTCGGCAATGCATATGTCAGCGTCGTCCTCGCTGTCCGAGCTGTTTTCGTACGTTATGATATTGACTGCCGATTTTTCTTTGGCTTTGCCCTTAGCATCTCCGAACCGGCTGTATGTTTTGACGTCCTTAGCGCGGTTCTCTTGTGCTACAGCCCTCTGAGCGACTTGGGCTAATGGTTAGGAATTCTTGGCCCTCTAATCTGTCCTTAATATGGGCGAGCAAACCTGAAAAAGCAAGGTCGGCAAGATCTTTCTCGTTTATAGTTAAACTAAAGCACTTGTTCTTAACCTCTCTGAATCTTCTAATGTAATCACAGACCGGCTCGTTGTACTTTTGTTTAACCATCGTCAGATCCGAGAGCCTGAGCTCGGTCTCACCACCGTAAAAGTGATCGTGGAACTGCCGTTCTAGATCTGCCCAGGACGTAATAGACCTAGGGGCAAGCGAGGTGAACCAAGTGAAGGCAGTACCCGACAATGACAAGGGAAAAAGTTTTATTCTGTAGATATCCGACGTGCCGACTTCACTACTCTGTGCTAAGAATTGCCCTATATGCTCGAAAGTCGACCTATTGTCTTCCCCTGTGAATTTGACAAAATCAGGAATTCTAAACCCGCGGGGGTACGGCATTGTGTCATAGCACTCGGGGTATGGCTTTAGGTAACCCCGAGAGCCATCTTTAGGTATTACGCCGAGTTCTCTGAGCACTGCGGAGAGTTGGTCCTTAAAGCTCATATCGCACAGCGGGGTACGCGAAGTCGGCTGGGGTACCTCGGGTTGGACTTGCTGCGAGTTAAAATATGTTTCTGGAACCGGCCCATGGGGGACTCCGGTACCGAGCGGTGGGATAGGTGGTGTGCTGTACGCGACTGTTTGGCAGTATGGTTGTGGGATATTCGTGCTAAGGCTTAGACTTCGGTCGTTGTTGGAAGAACTCTGGGGTACCGAAGTCGGATTGACAGAAGTCGTGATCACGGGGGCGACTTCTACCCGGTGATCGACTCTGTCATGGTCAGGGTACATCGGCTGCTTATTCCGATGATCATTATTGACTTGTAGGGCTGTAGATCTAACCTGACCCGGCAGACTATTCTGCAAATCTTTAGCGAGCTGTTCTTTCAACTCGTCAAATCGGCTATTCACTACTCGAGCGAATAATTGCGCCGATTTATCCATCTCGGTGCCATACCTGCTGGCTACCGACACGTCAATTAGATTAGCGATTTCATCAGGACTAGTCGGTTTACTCACCTCGGGTTTGGGCGCAGGAGGTAGACTCGGCACGACTACCTTTTTGATGACGCCGTTTCTCGTCTTCTGGTAGCCGGCCAACTTTTGCCGGAGTCGCTCCGCCTGCTCCTCTTCAAGTTGTCGTTCAATCTCTCGCCGTTCATCTTCAGATAGATCGTCGAGCGTGACGGCGATGATGTTCTCCGGGTTGACGATACTTCCGTCTTTGGAGTCGGGATTCATCGTGTAATCTTCGCTTCTCGGTCCCCAGCGGAGTCGCCAATTGTGTTCGCACGAAATTGGATCCGTGAAACACCTAGGTGATGGGAGTCGCCAACCGCACTTACGTGTGCGATAAACGGATACTTTTCGAGCAAAGCAACAAAGGATAACTATCGTACTTACGCGTACGACAAGCGATTGCTTTCCGAGCAAAGCAACAAAGATCTTCTTACTTACGTGAAGAAGAAACGACTGTTTTACGGCGCAAAACAGCAAAGATCTACTACTAAGATAAAAGATAAAAGGTAAAAGATTGATTTGATCGATTGTTGGATGATTTCAATCGGCCGTCACCCTTTACATATTTATAGGGCGGCTGGTCTTCCCGTAGGAGGTTCGGACTCCTAATCCTAATCTGATTACAAATATATCTCTTTTCTTGCTTAAAGGATCTGGATTCTACCGTACACGTAACTTTCCATACAAACCAAGATAGCTTTCCAAATCTTAACTGCTTCGGACGCCGACATCCGGACTCGTTTCGGCGCACGGGATATCCTTCCTTAACAAACTGGATAAACTTCCAAATCTTGTAGGACTCTCCTTGATTGCCTCGCCGCGTTTCTTGCGCCTCAGGCTGAAGTCTCTAGCATCGGGTAAGTCTTGAAGGGTAGTACTGCAATTCAGACTTGCTGAAGATGGTCCTTCACGGGTGCTCGGGGACGAACTTGGACCGCTCGGGAATCCGCCGAGTGCTCGGGGGACGAACTCGGACTGCTCGGGGATGAACTTTGTACCGCTCGGGAGTCGGCCGAGTACTCGGGAAAAAAACCCCTCGGGGCTGGAGACCTTCTCGGGGCTGGGCCACTCGGTATCACCAGTACTCGGGGTCGATGTCGCTCGGGGCCGCCACTGTTGAATTCCCAGGGGTACCGCTCGTGACTTGATGGCGTAGTGGGCGCTCGGGTACACCTCAAACGGGCACCTTCGCACTTTGGGATATGACGACTACTCGGGATGCAGTGAGCACTCGGGGGCACTCGGAAACGCCGCGAGCACTCGGTATCAAGTATACCGCGAGCGTCCAGGCCACTCGGCTGTATTAATCCTGCATGTAATAGTAAACGCTGCATCCACACTGTTAGTTTCATCATCTCAACTTCCAGTAAACCTAATACTTAATTTGGCCCACTGAATAAACCTTCAAGCCAAATTACGCTGCAAACAGAGAGGATGTCCTCAACTTCATTGAGGAAAAACGGACCCAGGCTCTGCTCCGGGCCACCCGCTACCGGCAAAACCTCCGTCGTTACTATGACAGACATGTTCGACAACGCTCACTGCAAGTCGGAGACCTCGTCCTACGACTCGTACAAAGTAAAAGCAATAGCAATAAGCTGTCTTCCAAATAGGAAGGTCCTTACACGATAGTCGAAGTAACGCGACCGGGGTCTTTCCGACTAGCGATGGAAGACGGCCGAGTCCTATCGAATTCCTGGAACATCGACCAGCTTCAGAAGTTTTACGTTTGAGACTAATCGACTGTACGCTCCAGAGCATCCCTCGAGTGGACAGTCGGGGGCTGGTCCAAAGACTTAGGCTCAGAAGTCGTTCATCAAAAAAGACAGAAATTCTACACATGTCTGCCGTACACACGAAGGCCATGCATTTACAAGTCGGGTAGGCGCAAATGCCCAGAAAAATCTTGAGCGACTCGATCCAATTCCGCCAGACGATCAGAAAAACTCTCTGTGGCTCGGATAGACGCACCAACCGTGGTAAGCACCAGCTCTAGGCGGTCCGCCATCTTCAACAGGTTCTCCTCGGCGGACGAGGCTCGCGCTTTCTCCCGAGAAAGGGCATCGGAAAGTCGAGCCGTTTGGTCTCGAAGTGACTGGACCTCGCCGCGAACGGTGTTCCACCTATCATGAGCACGCTGAGAAGAACACGCCAAGGTCAGATAGGCTGACAATATTATCTGACGAAACCAATGACGAGCAGGAACCTTTCCTACCTCCACCAAGGGTCTGAGTAGCGCTATGGGATCATCTTCGATCGAGGCTTCCCCGCCCTGGTGACCTGGCGCCGGCTGGTCCTTGATGGATGATGGGGGGGATACCACGCCAACCGGGCTCCGACTAGGAAGTAGTCTGATAGACAATTTCCTCCGCGGAGCAGCAAGAGGGGCGGGTTTCGGTGGAGAAGCTTCCCTGCAGGTCGCATTCAGAACCCGGAACTAGGAGCGTAGGCTCGACAAAGCAAGAAGCGGAAGGATGGTACCTTGCCCTCTTCAGCGAAATAGAACGTCTTCGTCGGACTGAAGGATCTCTCGCTCCACGAAGGCAGGGCGGCGGTATGGATCTCGATTCACCCCGCGCAGCCTCTTCCACCTTCTCGGTAGCCTCTTCCACCTTCTCGGTGGGCTTGGTGTCCCCGTCGCGTTGGTCCTCAGCCGCGGTCGAGACGTCGACTAGGAATAGAGGGTCCAGCTTCGGGATCATCTATTCCACGTCCTTCTCTCTGCAGAGAGGGTCCATCCCACAAAACCAGTGTGAGGTGGGCTTGAAGGATCTGAGGCCCTAAAAAAGAAAGGATTACCGCTAGAACCTCTTCCCGCTCGTGCAGAGGTCGAAGAGGTAGCGACGTGGGGACAATCTGGCGATTGGGTGGAGGTACACGCTTGAAGAGAGTTTTTACCTTCTCGGACACCTCCGCTTCCGAGAGGGCTGTTCGAAACAAAGAAAGAGTTTGGACACCCTGACGAGTCCTTCCTACTGGGTCGTGAGGGAAAAAGCTTACCCATTTTTCTCCGCCGTTGGTATGGATCGCTTGTCGAGTCCCAAGCGCCTGTCTCCCTGAACCGTAAGGGGCAAATTCCGCGCCTGACGAAGTTGGCGACAACATCGGCTGAGGACAGGCCTCGGGTTCGGAGAACCTTAACTTCCCCGACCAGGTGCTGGAGACGGGAGTCGAGCAGGGTCTCGTCGGTCCAGGTGGATGCCACGTCGGGCGGAGTTCCCCAGTACCGTATGGTCAAGGGGATCGATGGACGGCAATAGCACCACTCATGCTCCCATCCTGGAAAGGATCGGATTCCGGTGGCGTCGATGTATTCCGCGGTCCTATCTTCTCGAAGACGGACACTCGCACCTCCCACTACTTTCTTTCTTGGTCCTCTCCATCTTGTGATAGTATCTGAATAAATCCAACGATGGCCGAACCCCGAGGAAAGCTTCGCACAGATGGGCGAACACACTCAGGAGAGTGTACGATGCCGGGTCAAGGTTCACCACCTCAACCCGATAGAACAGGAAGATTGAATGTAGGAAGGTGGAAGGAGGCAAGAAGAACCCGCACCGGAAAAAGTCGGGGAAGACAACCAGCTAGCCGGATTCAGATTCAGGAACACTCTCGCCCCGGACATGGCGGAACTCGGCTTCACGGGTTGATTGGATAAGGGTTAGTTCTAGGGAAGATACGAGTTTCGCCTCGGTCATCTCCGAGCGCGGCCATGGGTCGTCAACCAACGGGCTCCTGGCCATGGCGCGGAGAGGAAGGAAGAAGGAATCAAGAAGGCTAGGAGGTAGAGAACAATGCAGGCAAAACCCCAATTCTTGGACTCCTAAAGATTTAAACTTTCGCCGGAGCCGAGCGCGGTTTACGGCACGATCAGTTCCATCGCATTTAATGCGGACAGTTGCTTTTTCCGCCTACAGGGCGCTTCGCGGGAAAAAGAGGGTCTGACAAACCCACGACCCAGACGAACGCGCCGTGGTTCAGCACACGGTAACGGCACAACGGCGCAGAGAGAGAAAAGATTCTTCATCACCACGCGAAATTTCCGCCACGATGGTTCCGTTTCCTAGAAATGTGCCAGGCGGACGCGTGTCCGTGATCGACGGATCAGATCAGATTGGAAAAGTATTCTGGATTTTCCAAAGGATTATTCCGACAAGACTTTCACGACTACTCGGTAGGGATTGAGCCTACTTGGAGAAGTCGCCGACAAGGACTACTCGGATCGCCTACTCGGAGTTTCCTCCCGATAAGGGCAGATTTTCAACAGAACCATCATAGCCTCACTTCACGTACTGATGGGGGGCTTGATGATGAATAGTACGATTTCCCGTGTATTAGGGGTATCCGTATACAGAATCTCAGGACTTTAGGAAGGTACAACGCACCCGGTAAGGATCCCTGGACAACAAGGTAACCCCTCTCAGGAAGGGAAGACTCCCCTTAAACTAGGAAGTCAATCCCGACGTTTAAGGAGACCAGAGTCCTACTCGGGCGTAAGTCCACGTCCAGTACGACCCTGGGAACCCCCTATATAAGGATCAGCAATCCCATAGGGGAGGACAGGTCCAACAAGTCAATCTAGTCGCAGCACACAGCAGCATAGGATCTCAGGAGGCGAAGCCCTAGAAGACCCGCTGCCTCGAAGGAGTCGAGCCCGGCGGTTTAGCATAGATTAGTCTACGATTAGGCCTAGGGTAGCCACTAACATACACCCCCCATTGTAAGACGTGTTCTCCATCAATATATAGCAACAGGACGTAGGGTTATTATCCTGAGAGAGGCCCGAACCTGTATAAAAACGGCTGTCCCCTGCTGTCAGAGCTCCTGGCACTTGGGCCCTAGAGGTCCCTACCCCCCAGTAATCATCATTCCACGAATACCGTAAGATCGCTGATTCACTGATCGTCGACAGTTATTTATATCTTGAACCAAAATATAATTTTTTATAAAATATTTGAACTACCTACAGTTCAAACCTAAGTTTGGACAAATCTGCATTTGTACAAAACCAAATTATTTTAATCTGAGAAAATTCATGGAGGTTATAAATACTCTAAAGGTCGTTGGTGATTTTTTTTTCAAATTTAAAAACACAATTTTGAAACCCTCTTTTAGTTCAAACCCTAATACAGAACAAAACAAAAAAATAAAAGAAAAATATATAAACTAAAAGCATCTCACCTCTCGGGCCAATCGATCGGCCCATTTCTTCGTGCGTAGCTGGGCTGAAGCCCAGCATCAACATCAGCATCGGCACCGCGCCTACTCCTCTCTGCCGTTGACCAGCAGGGCCTGCTGATCTGGGCTCCCCATCCACGGGTTTGAGCCGTTGGTGATCGGTGCGTGACCATGTGGGAGAAGACTGGTGACGGTCCTTTGCCCCGTCGCGCTCGTCGTCCATCCTGCCATTGCGCCAGTGGACACTGCTAACACCTCATCCATCTCCTGTGCAGCCACGTGTCCTCCAGAGCTCGCCAATGTCGTTTCCACGCACGCCGTCGACATCACTGGTAGTTCGACTGTCACTGCTCTTCTCTTGGTTACCTTCCCATCCATCGCTTCAGCACCCAAGGACTTGCCATTTGAGTTCACCTTCACCTCTTGTGTCTCCTCGTGCGTACTATATGAGCTCACCTTAGAGTTCACCGCCGGAAATAAGATTGGTAGTGGAGCTCTAGTTGGCACACCATTGACGGCATCCTCGTGCTCCACCTCGTCCGACGGTGAGTTAGTCGTGCGGATCTTGCTCGTTAGCTTCGCCCTTCTCGACTGATCTTGTTTTTGTCCTTACCCTGTGCAGAAAAGCAGTGGAACAACGGGCACCGCCTTCTCCTTCGTCTTTGGCGAGATTGCCGCCACGAGCTCTCTTGTCCTTCCGATAAGCCCAAGTTCCAACTGGCAATTTCTTTTTCTCTCCACAAACCTCCAGAACCGTCTGACTCCTTTCCCCTTTTCTGCTCATCTTGGAAGTCTCTATTACCGTTGACCTAAACGACCTCGCTACCGACAACGTAGAGGTCACTGTTTCAGGCCACCCCAGAAGTAGTCGGCATGATTATTGTGCTCGTGGAAGCCTAGGGAAGCTTCTGCAACAACAAATTGAGCCCAAAAGCACTTTTTTCTTCCTCCCCAGTTAGAAGGCATCTTCCTTACCGCTGGCGAACATTACACCACCAACTCCAAGCTCCTCTGCCTTGGATCCTTGTAGTTTCGACCTTTTGGCGAGCTCTTGAGATGATTCCTATCCTTTTCCCTCTTGCCTCAATCCTATTTCGCTGGTTTCCGTGCTGCTCTGTTCCAGTCGCCGCTGCTGATCTTTGAATTGGTCTCTCCGGTGGGTTACCGGCTCCGGTGACCACCAAGTTGAGTCAAATGCGATACAAGGAGCAACACCTCTCAAACATCGCGAGAAATTACCCACGAAATCATCTGATCACCTTTGGCCGTCGTGCTCAGCCGCTCGGACCGGCCGGAGTTAAGCCACTGGCCAGTTTGACAAATAACCCCGACCCGTCAGACTGTTAACGGTGAATGACCGTTAGTTCTGAGTGGCTGACGCGTGGACCCTGACAGTTATTTTCTGTTAAAACCAGTTTAACTGTCTTGTGCGTATGACATCGGGAGCCCACCCACTTAAGTGATGGTTTTAAGAAAAAGAAAAAGAAAAATGACCTGACATGTAGGTCTCATGTGTCATAGACCGAAGAAATAACTAAAAAGAAAAAGAAAATATTACTGTATATGACATGTGGGCCCAAAGGTCACTTGGGCCTGCCAGCCCTGACCAGTCAGGTTGAGTAATAAAATATTTCTATATTTCTTTAAATGTGAAAAAGACAGAAAATGCTAAAAATTTGTAAAAGTTGTAGAAAATTCATATGAACTCCAAATGAGATGATTATTTTTGTAAATTAATATTTTAATATATCTAATACAATGGTATAAATTTAATTTATGTTAATATTATGAAAAATTTAGAAATTCGTATAATGCCCTCAAACCCTAAAATTTCAAATTCAACCTTAAAAATTACATAACTTTTGTTCTATAACTCCAAATTAAATGAAACTAATTGCATTAGTTTCATAATTTTATTTCCCACATTTTAGGATGCATTCCATGCATAATGTATTCTCCGAAATTCTTGGTATTGACTATTTTTTCTTTTCATCCTTTCCAGTGTTTCGGTATTGATTTCGGTAGAACCCGGCGATGAAAAATGTACGAGGTTGATCCTTAGTATGAGCATGAGAAATACCAGCAAGGCAAGCATGCAAGATCTCTAATATTAATTATTTAATTTATCTTATGGTTGTGGATGTGATGAATTATGCTTGGTTGCATATTTTAAATAATCACTAGCATGATAGGTTGTGGTTGTGGATCATGACCAATGTGTCATGAAATTAATCTCTACTAATGAATTATGAAACCTACTAAGTGAGATGTAAGAGCCGGTGTTTTGTTTCCATAGATGGATCGATGGCCGAAGTGAACAAAAGCAACCTAGTCGTCCAGTCAATGCCGTTGTCGTGGTGCTCTAATCGTCACCCATGATGGAAGTGTTATACAAGAGTGTCGTACAGTTGTAGTCGGCTAACTATGAACTAACAATACTTCGTAACACTTCCCGATTGAGAAAGAATTGGTCAAATCTTGGTTGACTTGGTCAGAAAATTGAATTAAGTCTTTGTTGACTAACACGATGAAAAGGGATAATATCTTGGTTGATTTCAATTCCTTGCTGATCTGAGATTCATGTGTTATATCTAAGAATTAAATGGTAATGATGAATATATGTTGATATTGCTTTATCTCTCATGTTCATGCCATGTTTCTATACTTTGTAGATGAATACTTGTGTAGTACTTATTCTTGTTCCATGCCATGCTTAGATTAACTAGTATGAGCTTAAAAATAGATCTTGCAAATACGAAAATACTTAGGTGATCCTAGCGTAGGTGATTTCTACGATGCTGATAACGTTGATCCTGACGTCTAGTTGCATAGTTTGTCTCTCTCGGTCATTTGTGGATTAAATGTGGCTTTAAGGGGTGGTTGTGGATGCCATCTCAGGTGTTTTAAACATGTTTCCGCTGCTGTTCAAACTCTTACTTTCATTAAAACGACCGTCGAGTCGTGTTGATTGTAATATATTTAACAGACATGTGTATGTGATGTGGTATTGTATCTTGTAACTCTTCTTTGTAGAGTTTGTCTTGTGATGTTTAAGTTGTAGGTGGCATCCTATACATCATTCGTGTACAACTATGAAGTGTATGGAACAACTATAAAGAATTATGGTTGTTCTTTTATTTCATTAAGTGTAATAGTTTCAGGTTGAGAGACCAGTTACCTACGATGCGCTGTCCAACTAGGTAGGGTGTGGTTAATTGTATCAGGCTTTCAAGCAACCGACTACCCTTAGGGCTTCGTTAGGGTGAGGGTAAAATTGTTAGGCTCCTCCGAGATTATTGTGCTTAGTGGACTTGAGAATGGCACTAATCTTAACAGAGAGTTTGGAAATGCATTCAGGCTATTGTATTGATGTGAGTCCTTGCCCGGTTTGTCCAACGGTGACACATACGCCTGAGGTACATATGAGATGTTGGTGTCGGATTGTCTAACGATGATGGACACATACCTTCTTATATGTATGGTATGTTGGGCAATATTCAAGTATTCAGACGAAACATCAAATGTAAATCGAGTGTAATTCTAGGATCCTACCAGCGTACTGATCTAAAATTACGTACAAACACGTCGATTTACAAATTCTACGTATCACATACAATTTTTGCGTGCTAATTTAACATTACGTATAAAAGATAGGTAACCTCATGATCTAAATTTTAATTTTACGTGCTGATCTAATCTCATATACAAACAACTAATCTGCTCAATACTTTTATATTTCTAGACGTGGTGGGCTGGTCCAATATCTAAGGTGTTATGGCTAGAAAAGAACAGACTACATATATGATACGTTTTTCCTAATTAATTGATTCTCTGGAATGTCTTATATACCTTATCTTTCTTTAATCGCAATTAACCCATGTGTACATGATTCATCTTCGTATATACTTTATTAAGTTTATTTAAAAAAGTAATACACAGTAACGATGTTGCCCCCGCATGTGCGTAGACCCCGGCCGTGCTAGTTGTACAAACACCAGTTGTTTCGTAAATATGCTTGCCACCAATCATTTGTAGCAAACGAGAACTAAATATATAGTTTCGGTATATTTGTTATCTCATACTTTAAAGCATTGTACTACAAGGGAAACAGTGAAACTGATGCTTTCTTTTTTGTTCTAGTGCTAGCTTCTTCCTTTTTTTCTAGTGCTACCGTAAATCCTTAATTAGATGGTCCCCTCAAATTACCAGCAAAGCGAATATTTGACTAGACAATCTTCAATTCTTCTGAAAAAAGAAGAAGGCACTGTTCAATTCAGATTGGTGTTGCTAGCTATTAGTGGACAGAATTGTGTAGTTCCAGTCCGGGCCGGAAGTGGGTTCAATATTGGTATAGACTAATCTGCACCGGTGTAACATGACATTATGTACTACTATTAATTTTCAGTCTTGATTAACAGTATCTACTGCTATGATCTAAACTGTTTATAAATCTACCTATTATATTATTAAATAATAGAAAAAAGCCTCTACACATCCACGTAGACTAAAATATCTACACCATTGATCAGGGTAGGTCTAGATTATAACGGTGGAGATGAATCAGATTGTAACTCCTATTAGGTGGATAAAGGTTACAACTATATTTTCCTATATTAACTTTTAGAATTAGTTTTAAATATAAATTGGCTATTGGATTTCTATATTAGGTGGATAAATAATACAACTCTATTTCCTTAAATATATAAATTTAGAATTAATTTTTCAAAAATTATCATTTGAATTTATATATGAAATTTCACCTAAAACTTAAATACAAAATAAAAGTCAAAATAAAAAATGTAAGTTAGCAGTTATATATATTATGTAGATAAAGAAAACAACAATATTTTTCTAATAGATAAATTTCAGAATTAATTTTAAATAAAAATTAGTTGTTGGATTTATATGTGAAATTCAACATAAAACTAAAATGTGAAATAAAAATAAAATAAAATTAGAAATTTGATTTCCATTTCGATAGCATGCAATATGTAGTGATGGAGAACCAATGTCAATGTAACAAGTCAACATGTATGAGCTACTTCTATCAACAAGCAAAGAGGAAACATGTATTAGATGTATCAATATGTATGGGTTTGGTATTATAGGAAAAGAGGTCGATAGGAGTAGAGCGGATAGGAATGTGCTAGACAAAAAATCACGTCAAGTGTATTATAAGTTGTTCCATTGTGATAAAAAAAATAAGTCGACGCAAAACTACACGGGCACAATAAAAAAAAGGACAATCTTTGACGAGGTGAGTGTGAGAAAATGTTTTAGAAATTTTTGATAAATATACGCTGATGAAGACATTATTGTTGAGGTCGTAAGATAAGTCATGACACGATAACAAGGTAGCAGATAATCACGCTTCAAAAGAGGTTTGTGAAACAAATAGATGATGGTGCTGAGATGCAGCAAGGCGAGGCTGGCTGTGATACACCCCTGGAGAATGTTTTCAGAGAAGTAGAGTAATTTGATTATGAGGAGGTAAAGGAACCATTGAGGTTTAGGTTCTTATGAAGGAGCTTAATATCACTGCCATCCATGCCACTCTAATGCATGTGAGTCCAAGAGCAGAAGCTGGACACAATGCTTGGGCTTCGTAGGATGTTAGGTCTTGATAGTTTTAACCAAGAGTGGGCTCGAGGATGACGAGAACGTCTACTTTGCCGTTGCTATCGACAAGATGGACATACGGTAAAGACAAGTAAGACAAGCATGTGTGGAAGCCTCTAGAAGTATGACATTGCACTAATCAAATAATGCAACTACAATATGGTTAGTGATGAAGCGGGTGGAGGAAGATAATAAAATGTTTAGATAAGAGCCACCAATGTTTAAATTTAATTTCCAGTGGAAAACTCCTCAGAAAATTATGGGTGAAAAGATATTCACGTAGGTGTGAGGAGGAGTGAAAGAGGGAAGGCTCGAAATTGATACAGAAGTCTATGGTTTTGTATGGTATGCTGGACTTTGAAGCATCAGTTTACTGTTAAACAACAATGTCCGCATCATATTGTCTAATTGTCTATCGACACTAAAGAATGAAAGAGAAACACAAAAAAGAGAGACAATATCACATCTAATTAAATAAAATTTACTGTTAAAAGAGTGCTTTCAACTGAACTAAAAAGGCTAACAATCTAACACATTTAATGGAAAGATTTCTACCAAAGTCTCATTTTTACTTAAGATGTAATTTTAGCTATAATTTTTCTACATGTTAAATGACACATCAAAGTTAATATACCCACAAATGAAATTAGATAATAGTGGTGAAGGATGATAAATAACTAAAAATAATACTAAATATGACAACATATAATAAAGCTAATAGCGTAAACGTCCGGACCACCGGTTAGTTTGTTTTTAAACCGAAATCGTAAACAGTCGCCGTCACCTGACAGTTCGTAGGTAGGCTCTCCTGGCTTCAGATTTGTTGGTGTTTGCCTGCCATAGAAGCACTGTTCTTGCCACCCAATCTCCAGTGCCTCGCTTTGTCTTAGTCCAAATGCATTACATGGTACGTAGGCCAGCTCCTGTACATGTGTACCCGATCGCCCCGGCTCAGCCATTAAGTTCTTTCAGTCACTGTAGGCCGGTAAAGTTGTATTCTCATGGCTGTCCAAAGCTGAGCTCGGCCACGCAATTTACCCTACGTAGTTCTGTGGCTGCAAAACCTTGAGAATTTTCAGGCCTGAAATGCACTATGTATACAGCCTCTCAAATACCATGTATGAAAGTGCATATCAAAATCACGAGGTATGAAAGTGCATATCAAAATCACGAGGACCCTAGGTACATTGTGCAGTATGTAATGAGCAATGTCGACATGCATGATCCTGATCCATATTGATGACAAAAGCTGTTAGGCAACGTTGACCTATGCAGCTATGCTAGCTTGTCAGATTATATTACATGCTTAATTAATAACTTAGCTAGCTTCAGGTGTATCTGTGGGGGCGCATTTCTTGGGTAGGTCACACGATTGCGACACGATGTACGTGTTTTCCCTCTGGTTAGCACGCTTAGGCTTTCGTTCTTGCTTTGTTATATCTTCTGTGTGACCGTGTTCATTTTTTGTTCTTTGTCGGATGAGGATAAGAACAACCGGTCGACATTATTCCCCGATATACCACCTTTCTACTGTCACATTACTCTCGTTTTTGCTCTCTTTTTTCCTTCTTTTCTCCTACGTTACGCCTCTTTGATGTCCAATGGAATTAAATCATAATCGGTGTCTTGCGTGATTGACTGCTTACGTTTCTTTCCATGACGTGATGGCACGGAAGTAATTGATTCCATGGCATGAATGAATTTTCTGAATTGTGTCCAAAGGATGCTTGCTTGATGCTTCAAAAAGAGCTAGCGATAGTGTTGTTTTCGCCTGCTCCTTGTGCGACTATTATGTGACTCCGGAGGAACTTGCGTGGTGGATTGCCAGGATGGAATTAGAAGCTAGCAGCTGGTTCATGGACATAAGAGCAGGAGATCATTTTTTTTTACGGAAGCAAACAGGAGCTCTACTGATTCATTTATGAAAAAAAAATTATCTAATAAATTAGAGGAAAAACTAGGTGAAAATGACCATCAGGCCACAACAATACAAGAAAACCTGAACTAAAACGCAAGCCACCGGGAGCCACACACATCGACGCAACCCACAATGTCATCGTCGTCACCCCTCGCCTGTGAGGCGGCGACTCTGACTTCCTTATGGCAAATCACCGATGCGCAGAAACCCGCAACAGCCATGCCAAGCCCACGTCAGCCAAACCATCGCTGCCAGGGACCGCGAGGAGGAAAAGACAGCTCTAATTTTGGGGAAAGAGCACAACCGCCCAACATGTTGTCATTGTTGTCACACACATCGTCTTGCAAGAAGAGTTAGGGTCATTGTCCTTGGCATCAAAGCATGGCCATCCACTGGTCCCCCAAACAATGGCGGCCAGCCAACAAGGGGAAGAGGCTCCTAGACTATGCCTCTAAGGAGAGGAGCAACTTCGAAGCGTCACCGTTGTCTAATCTAGGAAGCCCGGATCTGAGGTTTCCCCTGGATACTCGCAGATGACTAGCAAGGTGCCGTAGCTAAAAAAAGAGGATGCCTCCAAAGAGGAGAATGGCACCTGAGGGTGTTGCCATTATCGGTTCCGTCCAAGAGCCGGAACAGGGTTTTCGCCCAGAACGCTACAAGCCACGATTGCTTGCGCCCGCACTTGACCAGCCACCAAGCCAACACCGCTGCCATTCATTCATCCCGCATGGAGACCCTCGCTTGCCATGAGACGCCAGGCATGAGTTGCTGACGCGCCCGGCATTGCACCGCCCATGCCACAGGTGCCACCGTGACCCACGTTGGGGCCGCGCTCAATAGCCGTGGGAGGACGTGCCGCCGCGACCCGGAGCGGGGCTGCGCAACCATCGGCTATGAGAGGGCCAAATTCGGCCTGCCCCCGCCACGGTGCGCCCAAACAGGCGCCACTGCGCAGCCGGCCAGATCCGCTCGATGCTCCACCGCCCGCACGACCGGAGCACCGCATGCTGCTGTGCCACCACCGTGATGTCTCGACGTAGTAACCCCGGCTTCTGTGCACCAACGAACTCGGCTATCACCGCCCCAGACAACATCGCCAGCCGCCAACGCTCTGCCGAGAGAACACGGCGCCCGGGCCACCCTTTAGCGATGGGGCTGTCACCACCATGGCAGAGACCAGCTACGGTGGCGGCGAGGAGGAGCAAAGGGGGCAGGCGGCGCTAGAGTTTTCATCCTCGGTGCCGCCTGGAGAGTGACACAGAGGGGTCGGGACTGGTTTTGAGCAGGAGATCATTATCTGGAGGATTCCTCATCTGGAAATAGTATGTTAGTTGATTGATTCAGCTGGCTAATTACTAGTAATTTTTTAAGATAATGCTGGCTAATTGCATGCGACATTATTTTACTCCAAGCAGGGAACTGATCGAGTCAACTGCCGCTTCAAAAATTGCTTTCTTAGCTAACTCCAAGAGACAACCGCCTAGGTAGTGGGTACTACTAGTAGTAGAAGTACTACTCCAGCTACTAGAAAATAGTAATCATCTTTAGATTGAAGATTAATTGTTCGATCATTTCGCCCTTGGTACAAGAAGACAGGTGCAAGTGGGAGGTAGGAAAGAGAGCAAAGCTAGATGGATAGTGGGCGTGCTGCACTGCAAGCGTTCATGGTTCTTTCCTTTTCCGAGAATATTTGGACGAAAGCGTGACCAGTGGCGGTGAGAGCGACGGGAACACACACGCGCGCGCGCGCCCCTCGCCCGGAAATGGCTCGCCGGACACCTCGCCATCGGTGGATTCGAGCCCCGCGGTGGCGCCGACGTCCATGGGTTCGGTGAGATGTGAAGTACTGCAGGGACGATGTCCGTGTCAGGAAGGCGACCGTCCATGGGTGAACGGCGGAGGTGTGGCGTTCCTTTTCTCCGATCGAGTCGTGCTTGCGATCGAGTGACACGACGATTATTTCATTGCTTGGGGGGTCGGTGGGGCCTGGGAAATGGGAACCCAGTGAAATGTTGTCATACAAGTTTGAGCTTTTTTTCTTCTGGGAACCAATCAAGTTTGAGCATTGTTTCCGGAAAATTCTATGTATTCTGTCCGAGTATAACTGCTGTGTTTACGTTGTATTTCATGCTGCATTTTTGATAAGTCCCGTTTGGAACGCAGGAATTTCGCAAGGAAAGTTCAGTTCGTACAGGATTCGAGAAAACTCCCAGTACAGGATTCGAGAAAATTCCCACGTTCTAAATAAGGGCCTGGAAGTGACAGGTTTTGAATCCGTTCTGTAATGGTGTCTCAGCTCACCATTTTCTCTCCTGCTATCTCCTACTGAACATCTCTGCATGCAAGTGCGTGCCGGATCACTCACTTGCCAAGACGACGGCGACACAACTACCAAGTCGCAGACCACTGCAGACAATAATAACGAAGTCAAAAGTCAACACATCAGGACACACGAGGCCCATCTCCTTCTATCTTTTTCCCCATCAGAAAAGGCAATGCAAGGATCACGCTTTCGATAAACGGAGGATAAAACAGCACTCTGTTCTGATCGATAATGCAGCGTCGCGCGGTTGACCCGCTAAAGGCTGCACTGCAGCTGCCTGTTTGGTCAGGTTCGTAGTTTCTTGCCATGATCCAACAGCGCCATGGCCAGGGGAGAGAGGGATGTCTGGATAAAATCGGCCCGTGCCGGCCGGTGATCGATGCCAGATCACGCTGCTTCTGCTCGAGTCGACGGGCTTTTTAAACAGCGCCCTGCCCGCCGGTCTGGTCACATGCATGCCATCGATCATGGATCATGGATGGATGGATGGATAGCCTGTAATGCTGTTAGGCTTGTTGATTTTGGCACTGCTGCATATATGCGGCATGATTGCTCCTAGAATATTTGCAGCGAAGGTGAGAGCATGATCAAGCCGTGCGTGCTTTGCTCCTTTGTTTTGTTCTGCCGGCACCCTCTATGACTCTATGGATGGGTAGTGGATAGGTAGGATGGGCAGTAAAATAGTTGTTTTTCACTTTCTTTTAGGTAGGAGAACAGTGGCAAATTTTCTCTAATTGGTTTTCTTTTGGAAGGAAAAAAAGAAAGAAAGGAAGGAGTCTGGGCTACTATTAACTTCATATTGGGTCGTACGTCAGCTGTGCCCTGAGTCCGGGCTTTGAAAGTACTGTCCCTTGTTATCACATGGGCTCCAAAATACGGCCTTTTTGTACTAAGCTGCAAAATGGGCCTTGGGAGTGTCTACCTCCTGCGTTCTTGATTGAATAAAGATCCCGTTATTCTAAAAGAAAAAACCTCCTGCGTGGGCGAGGTAGCCGAACAAATTTTGGGTCCTTTTTAATGCCTAATATTTCTAGAATTAGGAAAAATTTTAAATCATGTTTGATTAAAAAAAGTTTAAAAGAAAAAATCCACTGTACTATGCATGGTAAAATGTTCTAGCAGTTCGTGAGTTTATGTACGTAGTTCAGTAATATTTTACTACGAGTATAAGAAAGAAGATTGTGTGTTTTGTATGGATTCTTCCAGTGTTCCCCACTCAACCGTCTTTCATTTCTGTTCATATTCTTTTTATGGAACAAAATACAAAATTACTGGTGGAACAGAAATAGTCAGAGTCACGTGGAACATAAAAGGAAAAGCTTATTTGGAACAAATAAAAAATTCAGTAATGGATGAAAAAAAAGGACATACATAACAAAAATAAGATTACCTGTAGGACAAGACGCATGATCACGCGAAAAAAAGTAACAACAACTAGAACAACCTAAATATATCGAATATCCTGCCCAAAAAACACGATAGTTCAAACAGATCACAAATCGAATATACACGCCTTCTAGGAATTTTTTTAAATATTATTTTTTTTCGTAAATCGCAAGTATACACGTCGGTTTGAAAAAATTACAAAAACGGCGCTCAGTCGGCATCCGAAATGTCGATTTGCCCAAATCGGGAGCCGATTTGCCGATTCCAACTAAAATCGGCAGGCGATATGCCGACATGGGGCAAGTCGGCACGGCGTTTGCCGATAAGGGGCAAGTCGGCACGCGGTTTGCCGATAAGGGGCAAGTCGGCACGCCGTACGCCGACTTGTCCCATTTACGGCCCCGCGCCCGGTCGCCCCAACCACGCCACGCATTCACGCACACGCGCGCGGGTTGGAGGCGACCGGCGGCGGCGGTGCGGCTCCCGGCGGTGAGGGCGGCGGGCGGTGGCGCGGGGAGCCGAGCGGGGAGGCCAGGGTGGCCGGCGGCGAGCCCGTGAGGCGAGGGCCGGCGGCGAGCCCGTGGGAGAGAGAGGAGAGGGAGTTCGAGTTGCTCGATGCGCGAGTGGACAGTAAGCACCGGGCGAAGAAGATTGCCGAGGGCGAGTTCAGCCCGGTTTTCCGGACCCGTACCCCCCGTGTCGCGTTGAGGATTCACCCAGCGTGGATCAATAGGTACGTGCACGCGAGAACCCATGTAATGATGTCATTTACATATCTAATGTGCTTTTAAATTTACAGGTTGGAGTGGGCGGGTCTACTCTCGCTGGCACGGATGGTGGAGGGCACAGACGAGGACTACCAGCTGCTCGGTGAGGACGAGGAACCTCCCGACATGGAGGTCAGATCTAGACGTTTTCCTTTCGACAGCGCTTTGTTGACGTGCCTCGTCGATCGATGGAGGCCGGAGACCCATACGTTCCACTTTCCTTGGGGAGAGATGGCCCTGACGCTGCAGGACGTGTCTTACCTCCTGGGTCTCCCGATCGCGGGGACAGCGGTTGGACCTTTGGAGGCTTCGCCCACCTGGCGGGCGGACCTCGTGCAGCGCTTCGCAGGTGTTCGTCCCCACGACGATCCCCTGCAGCCTATCGACGAGCGGCAGAAGCACGGTCCAAAGTGGGCGTGGTACCGGCGGTTCGAGGTAAGTGCGAGAACATATCTCCGTCGTGCTGTTGTTTTATGAAGTTCTAACTAAATGAGCATTTCGTGCAGCTAGCAGAGCTTGGTTGGCCTGGTGAGCACTTGACGAACCACCAGGTCACTCGTTCGTTGGAGGTGTACGTCATGTGGCTTTTCGGCTACGTGATGTTCACCAACTCTCACGGCGACACGGTTGATGCGCGGCACATCGAGATTGCGAGACAGATAGCAGACGCGCAGGATCCCGCCGATGTCCCACCCCGGAGTTGGGGATCGGCCGTTCTTGCGGCCACTACGCGCGCGCTGTGTGACGCCTGCACCAGGAGCACGAAGAAGCCGTCGTTGTTGGGCTGTCCCCTTCTACTACAGGTTAGTTGTTCGTGGTACTACGCTTTGAATATTACATTATGTTAAATTACATTATTGTCGTTGCAGGTTTGGTCGTACGAGCGTTTCCCCGTAGGGAGACCGTTCGTGAGCGCAGACGATCCTTACGGAGTGGAGTTGTACCACAACAACCCATTCGGGGGACCTACTTTCGGTTCGCTGTGGACACGGCGTCGGGTAAGTTCGTGCCTATAACCGTACGTACTTCTGTTAGTTGGAAGATTAGAAGGCTCGAACTTACGTACTTCCTCTTTCATTCTACAGCCACAGTTCGCGTCCGCACAGATGAGAAACTGCTACGTCGCGTTCACGGAGCAGTTCGACTTCTTGCCTCCAGAGAAGGTCACGTGGGAGCCTTACACAGAAGAGGCGAGACTGTATCGCGCTCCCCACGGCCTGTCACCATGGTGCACTACGGACGATGCGTACTGGATGACAAGGAAGAAGTTGGTCTTCGACATCTGTGTCGAAGACTACGCTGTGCATCGTGTGATGCGACAGTTCGGTCTACACCAGGACGGACCACCGCCAGACGCAGTTCCTGTAGATCGTGGCACGCATGGGTACGTCCGATTTGTCTTCTCATTATGGAATCAACAAAATGACTTACATTTGTCCTGCACCCTTACGCAGCTGGTCTCGTAGAGGGGGGGGCTGTTAGGGCACAGGAGTGGACACAGCTCCTGCACCCTTACATTGAGGCTTGGGCGGCGGCTACGGCGGACTGTTGGGATGAGTCCAGGGCCTTCGACCTTCAGGCGCATCGGGCTTACCTCCAGTGGTATGTTAGTCGGACTCGTATTTGCCTCCTTCCACGCATGGAGCGTGATGAGATCCAGCCAGCACGCACCACAGATTTGTACCCAGCAGACAGTGCGCGTCTGAGGGCAAATGCGGTACGTTGTACGACGTGTTCCAAACTATGTGTTAAATTAGTTTGTGCATTTCTAATAAAATCTTATGTACGTGCAGGCTGAGGTGGCACATGAGCTTCACGCCCACATCACGACGGAGCTGGCACGATCGAGGACAGCAGAGGACTCTACTGCGTGGTCTCGTGCGGAGGAGCTGTGCCGTAGTTTGCTCCGCGCTCTATCCTGCACACGGGCGTCGGATGTGCACGACCCGCAGAGACGGCGTGGAGCACACCTCCCTCGAAGGCCGTCCGCGATGCTGAGTACTCCCCCAGGTCCTTCACAGGCCGGTGGGTCGTCCTGGCAGGCTCCGCCTCCCCCAGGACCTTCACAGGCCGGTGGGTCGTCGTGGCATGACCCCCAGCTCGAGGGCAGGCAGCTCTTTCCCTGCGACATGCCGGCGAGCTCTCAGCGCACACCTACGCAGTTTCCGGCCATGATCCCCAACCCGGGTACGTAACATTTTCCTGCTTCTGGAATAGATTCAACATGTTTGCACGCACTCAAGACGTATTGTCTCCCACAGGTTTTGTTCCCTTCTCACAAGGACGAGGAGGTTCGGACAGCCCGTCTCAGTACTTTGCGAACACTCAGTTCGACCCCGCCGACGGTTCTGCGTTCGTAGGGGGGTATCCTACACCGCCTTCGCCGCCGCCAGTCACGCAGGATACCCAGCCTACTGCAGCTCAGCCTGAGGAGCACTTGTACGGCAGGGGCCGTCGTACCATTGTTCCGCCGGCACAGTTGACGTACTCCGACTTCCGCAAGAGGCCGCGGAGGGGGCCGCGTCGAGGAGGTGGACAGGGAGGCCCAGGAGGACCCGCACAGGGAGACTAGCACCCGTATTTGTTTGTAATAGTTATGACAGCATCTTTTCGATTTTTATCTATCAGCACTTCGTATTTCGAGTATCATTAGTTCTACTTAATTGCATGGAACACTCTTTTTATTTCTTCAAAATATAGAGTTGGATACATCGTTACCACTACGCATGGCGTGACAACACGGTACGATAACATTCGCATACATCCAAACAACCTAATAGAATATTGAAATAACTACTCAGGGCCTTTCGGATATTTTCCCTTCCTCATACGACGAGCGTGAGCTTCCTCCCCTTCTTCCTTCGCGCGACGCGCCATCTCGCGCTTCCTCGCCCTTTCGGCAGCACGTGCCTCCGCAGCTCGACGTTCCGCCTCCTCCTTTTCTTTGCGTTGCATCTCCTGCCAACGCTTTCTCTTCTCCTCCTCCTCTGCCTCGTGCATGCGTTCCTGAATCCGACCTCGAGCACAGTTAACCTTCCACATGAGTTCTTCCTCATCCTCTTTCGATTGGGTAACGTCCAGCCACTGTATATAGTCACATATAGTAGGTGCAGACTGCAAGCAAACGACTGTTACCATAGTATTGCATCGTGTTAGAAATGCGGGTATGTGCGAGTTTTACCAGTTGACTCCGTCTGGACATGCCAAACTTCGGTGGCTCTTCGTCGTAGTTAGCACACATAAAGAACCTTCTTCCGTACGTGTACGAGAACTCATCCGACTTCATCAGTCTGCACGGATCTTGGCACCAGCAAAGGGGAACTTCGACACCTGCGGGCAGGTCGGCAACCATCTTCTGCTTCGGCATCTCGTCAGCACCAGATGAGGCCATTCCTGCCATTTTTGAATACGCCATAGTTACTATTTTTAGGAAACTAAACACAATAATAACGCAATTATTTACCTCACACCGCCCGAACTTTAATGTCCCTTCTATCCCTCTTGCCACTTCCGAGAGCTTATTTCTTCTCACCTCGCTCCCAAACCCTAATCCCTAATCCCTCTCCCTCTCTTCTCTGTATGGATTGGTGGGAGGCAGAGACAGGTCAGGGGTGAATAAATAGAGAGCGGGCAGGACGCGGGCAGGAGAGTGGGCAGGAGGCGGGCAGGAGAGTGGATTCCGTGCTTAGGATTCTCACTTCACGGGCGACAAAAGGGACGCTGCAGGGGGGCCAGGTGGGGCAGGGCCACTTTCGGCGCGAAATCGCCACGAGCCGTGGCGATTAGGAGAAATAGCCATGGACAGGGGCAAACGCCGGTGCCCGTGGCGTTTCACATAGGCGGCCGGTGAGAGAGGGAGAAGGCCGGAGGGCCGGCGGCGACCGAGAGGGAGCAAGGCGGCGGCGGCCATGGGAGAATAGGAGAGGAGCAGAAGAATGCGGGTGTGGGGATTAGGGATTTGGAGATTTCGGGTAAGGAAGAATTGAAGCAAGGAAAGGATAGGTCAGGTACGGGTGAGTCCAAAGAAACAAGTAAAAAAAAATGAGAATTGAGAAAAGAAATAAAAGAAATATGAGGATTAAAAATAAATATATATATACATTAAAAATGTCAAGTCGGCAGCTGGTTTGCCGACTTGGGGCAAGTCGGCATCTGGCTTGCCGACTTCATCCAAGTCGGCAGTTGGCTCGCCGACTTCCCCCTGGCGCCAAATTTCGTTGCTGATGTCGGCATTTGGGCTGCCGACTCAGCCCATTTCGGCATTTCCGCTGCCGACTCACCCCTTTTCGGTAATTGGGCTGCCGATTTGGGCAAATCGGCATTTGGGTTGCCGGCTGACTACCATTTTTGTAATTTTTTCAATCCGACATGTATACTTCCGATTTACGAAAAAAAAATAATATTTAAAAAAAAATCCCGCCTTCTAGAATCTCGAAGAAGTTAACAATAGGATCCGCCAACATGGGCTGTAGGTCTGTAGCGCTCGTGTGCCCAGCCTAGCCTGCTGCGCGAAATGGAGGTCCGCGTCGCGCGCGCGACACGGAGTAACTTCCAGGTTTTCGTGGCCCGGACTATCGCGCGGCAAGGCCGCTCGGGGCCCTTTGCTGCTGCGCGGTTGCAGTTGCGGTTGCAGCCGGAGGCGTGGCGTTCTGCGCGGCGCGCGCCGTCGCCGCCGGCACCACGATCCCATGGGGCGCCTCGCCCTCGCGTTATTGCACATTGCCTCTTGTGAGCTGGTGTGCGACTAACGCTTGGGTTTTGGTTCTCTGAACTGCTTTCGCCGGCGCGTCTTGGGTTCCGAGCGGGGAAGGCGCAGCCTGTGCTGCTGGTGGAGGGCGCCACGCCGGCATCGTCCTCGCCGCAGGTGTTTTCAGGCGTGAGCACGTCGGAAGCGATGCTCGAGCCGGAGAAGCTCGCTGCTGGCGACGGAATGGTAGGTGTTCAGTTCATTGGCCGGCCGGGCCAGCGTCGGCGAGGGCTTCAGATCAGAATGCTGTCCTGCACGAGCACAAATTCTTTGCTGAATCGTAGTGGTTATGCACCATGTGGGTGGGTGCGTGGGTGGACGTGCTGGTTATGCGGCATTTCAGACGCTGAAACTCTGATGGAGTTGCATTATGAGAGAGAATTCGGATAGTGAGTCAAGAAGTGGAGGGAGACACTCAGACACAGGGTGACATAATTTATTGGCACTTGGGTTAGGCACCATGGGACTGCCCAGTGATGCTTGCTGAGCAGGTGTGCATCCACGAAAAGTCACGGGCTGAGCGCGATGCCACGTGCACCTACTATTTTTAAAAATTCAAAAAGCACACATTTAAGATCTAAAAAAATCTGAAAAAAACTTATATATGTATATTATAGAATGACATATACATAGGTATATTTTTATGGAAAATATACACATTTGTAACCTATGAAAAAAATAAATATTTTTTTTCCATACACTACTATTCACATGTTTGTCTGTCTTGTTTGAACCCAACTAACAGAATCATGATTAGGATGTATTGTTCGATGCTCGACCTGTCCAATAGAATGAGAAAGGGATAGTAAGTTCGAAGGGGATTTCTTCTGAATCTGGGCTCTGTCGGTCCTAGCTCGTAACTTACTGTTGGCATGCATTTGCACCTTATGCATTTTCCTCTTTGTTGGTCTCTGGGTGAGGGCCATACTCAATTTGTTGAAGAACATATTCTTTTTGACACCATCAGCATTATCCTACAGAAAGCACCATAGTTTACATTTAACTTGAATCAATTCAAAAGGCCTTGATGGTATTGTTGACTCTGATGCTCTGTTCTACCCCGAAACACGGGAAATTTTGTTAGAAGTTTTGCGGGAGTTATATTGTTTCCTGCAAAACTCCTGTGAAGTTCCTGCGTTCTATACAGGCTCAAAAAATTAGAAATGTAGGAAGAAAAACCCAAAAAAGTGACTTAGCTTTGAGAAAAAGTTATATGCTACTGCTCATCTTCTGCTACCTGTCTGGTAACTTTTTCATTAAAGATACATGGTGATCACTTCGTTGGTGCTGCAGCCTCCATCAAATTTTGCTAGCTTTCACAAAGCAATGAATTTATAATTGGTGGCAATCCTGGTGATCAGATATCTCGTTGGTAGCGGCAATTACTGTGTTACCCGCAATTATGCATCCTTCCTTGATAAAGGAAACTACTCCTGCAATATGACTAAATTTAACCAAGTTCCACTTCCATCCTCGGACAGTAAATTGTACTCTATGCAGAGGCAATTATAAATGAAATCGCTTGAAATTGGTTTTCTGCTTTTTAACATAACTTATATGCAGTCAAATGCGTGCTTTAGCTTTTAGGTATACATAGCTGATAGGTGTGAAAATACACAACTAACACGTGTAGACATGGAGATTGTATCTGTCCCTGCTCTTAGAATCTTGACGATATAGGGTGGACCACTCGATATAGACAAGACTCAACAGGACACCATAAGGGAGACCAATATGTCATCTCTTGCGTTACCTCACTGAAGTTCTTTACAACCTATCAATTTCAAATCTCAGCATTGGGAAACTTAAGCTAGAACATGGGTTAGCTGATGCTCCAATCGTCATCTCTAAGAGCAAATAACTTTGTACTTCCTCCATTCAAAAATGTAAGGTGGATTTTAATTCATTAAGACAAGGTTTTAACCAACGATTACTCCATCAATATATAATTTATATGATAAAAATCATAATTATAAGTACTTCACATGAAACTAGATAGTTTTAGAAGGATTGCTGTATGGCTTGGTTGTTCCACCGAAAGATGATGCAAGATTGGACAGAAGTGTCGTGGTGTAATTCCAATTGAGCCCAATTACCACGATATTCCGTACTTGGAAAATTGATTGGTGCCCGAGAGAGCCCACACCCCGATTGCGAAAAGTGCATGACATAATGTTCCAAGAATACTAACAAAATTCGTGGGTGTAATACACATGTAAAAATGCTAAGTTTTGGTATCAAATTCATCCCGGTACCAAGAACCTGAAAAGACAAGCAGTCAGACTTGCACTGTTCATATGCACTAAGACTGTCAACTTGTCTTTTTGTATCTTTAATTCTTGATACCAGGAACGAATTTGATGCTGAAATTTTGTATTTTCACATAACTTTACGTGTACAACCTTGAAGTTTTATGGAATTTTTAAAACATCACACCGTGATTTTCTATGGGTTCTCCACAAAAGGGGATGCGGGTTCCCCTGGACACAAAATGCCTGCTCCGTACTTTTACTTGGGACTTCATGTAGGACTGTTGATCTTCCGTGCAAAAAGAAATGTAGGATTGTTGATCTAAAGTTTCAGTGTTTTACTTTTGGCACTCGTCTTGTATTTGCCAAGTAAAAGAGAATAATTTACTGAAGTGCTTACGTTAGGAATCTTCTAAACGATGTGCTTTATATACTTGGCCTAGCATGTTTTAAGTGCACACCCGTGTGGCTGCAATAGTATCTTCATAAAGCGATTCCTTTTTCATCTGCTTTGATCTGAATAATGCACTTGTTTCAGTATCCGGATAGTGAAGTTTTGATCGCAGAAAAAATATCACTTTGTTACGCATTATTTGATATGATCCTACCGGACGTAGAATAGGCATAATTTAGTGGAAACATTGATGTTTTTGTTATTCACTAGGGCTAGCTGCAACAGGCCAGCAGAAAGCTTTATGCTTGTGTCTATTCCATATTTTCTGAGTGCAACAAACTTTTTTCAATCACCACACTGGAGACACCATATAGTGGGAAGTGTCATAAAAAATTTGAAGCTGAACACGTTCTGGCCACAGATATTGTCCTCTGTTATCATTCTGCTTAGTGCAGGTATGCAATAATTTGAATGTGAAGGAATCTCATAATGCTTCATAATTCTGTCTCTTGTTATTTACTAAATAATTTATATTTTAGAAAATTTACTGCGTAACAAGGTTTTTATTCGTTCTGCATAAGAAGGTCATTTTGGAGCATAATCCTCTAACCAGGTATACTTTTCCTCGTTAAATACCTTTAAGAGAATAATTATTTTTTCACTTCTGTTGTTGTTGGATGCGGACGTTGTGGGCCTTTGTCCCTTTATTGTCTACATCACGTCATGGCATCTAATTAACAGAAAATCATGTGCTTGATATATGTTCGATCACATCTTAAAATGTGACTGGGTGTAAAGCGAAATGGATGCAGGAAATGGTAGCTAATCTTGAAAAAGCAAGCTAGTCAGGGACTAAGGGTTACGGTTAACGTTATGTAATCTTGGATACTCATCTGAAGTCTTGGTTACTGATTACTTCACTCATTTGTGTTAATTATTGTCAGCATTTTTTATTTTCTTGACAGGATGCTACATAGGAGCACCTGTGCCAAGGCTGGAGGCCCAACCCAGGTCTCCCGGCTGCGCACACCACGCTCCCAGCACCTAACCAACGGGACTTACCCTATTGTCAGTAATATGTGCTGACCAGATATTTATTATTTTCAGTATTGTTAGTCATTTTTGTAAGTCTGGTTTATAGTTTACCTGTGGTTTGTTCACATTATTTGTTAGGTTAGAATTTCCTGTAGGATATTGCTCAGCTGTACAAACAATTATGACTACAAACAAGCCCACTGTCGTATCAGAAATACGTTTGCATGATTCTTCAACAATTATGCCGTACAGGCGAGCGGTGAATTTTATGCTGGCATCCAACTACCCCCAAAACCGGTTGTCCTCCAACCCCAGCCATAGTTTTATTCAAACTGATTTTGGATTCTATTATAAAGTCCAGTCTTGTCAAATATTACTGATTTTAACGATATGTGATATTAGTGAAAAATGATGCTTGCACTTCTTGTTGAAGTAATTAGCAATTTTCGAATTAATCTAATCCAGAAAAACATCATGACACATGCGCAAACGGGATAAACCAACTCAGGCGAACTAGACATGCAACAGAAAACTAGATAACAGTCTAGCATCTCTATTTCATTTGCACCAAAAGCAAAGCAGAAATTCAGAAACACGTACGTCGGGATAACCGCGGCGAACGATCCATCGTTGGCGTCAGAAGCCATGGCGATGAAGTCCTCGTAGTCGAAGTAGTCGTCCAACGACGAGGAAGCAGTCGAAGCAGCCGTGCGGTCATCGATGAAGACGAGTCGAGGGAGTCGTGCGGTCGTCGATGAAGAAGCAGATCGACCTTGAGCAGTCGCGCCGAGACGCTCCCTAAAAACCTTATCGCCCTTCACCCGGTACAGGTTCTCGAAAGGCGGGGTTCCGGAGGCCTGCTCTCCCGCACGGCCGTGTACGCGGTCACCGGGATGGGAAAGCCGGAAGGCAGCGCAGCAAAAGGAACGACGGCGATGGAAGAGAAGATGCAAGTGTTCCTGCTAGGGTTGCCCTACTCCTCCTCTTATAGCCGCTCGGGTAGGACGTGGGATTACGACTCCACGTTCGAATAACGCGTCCGTTAACAACTCGTGCAAAACTTCTGTCCCGAGTGGCAAAAATACGAGCACAGCTTCTAGCCCGGCCTGGCCCGGCTCGATCACGAAACACGACGCGCGCGCGCGCGACGGGGCGAGACGGGCGGTGGAGGAGGAGCGCGTGTGTATTAGTCCTCTTCTCAAGCTCTTAGTGAGGGGTAGAACACTAAGCCTTATATGTTGGTGTAACTCCCTCTCCACTAGCAATGTGGGACTAAGTCCCACCACTTGCCATGCAACCATATGGGTCTTCGAAATTTTTCAGGAATTAATTAGAAATGGGCCTAAAGCCCATTAATTCTAACAATCCCCCACCAGATCTCGGAGGCACATTTGATTGCCTTTTGTTCCAATACACTGCTTTGATATACCAGTGTTTTCAGTGGAGACCGATTAAGGTTGAACATCCACCTAGAACATAAAAATACACTTGCTCACAACTGGATAATGGACTATGCCTTGAATTGTCAGTTTTGCGTGAATAAGTTTCACCTAATGTCCTACCAGTACTAGGCTGTCGTAGGCTATCCCGCGGATGGAGCATATAAGTCTCACTCCTGGCCTATTCATGAGCTTGCTAGAGATTACCCTCATCTCATAGACTGTGACCAGTAGTCAAGCTCACATATGTGTGTTCTTTCAAGACTGCTATGTAGGACAACGTCTTTGCTTGTAAAAGCCACAGAGCACATTAAGATAAAAATCAACCTGCCATACAGATTGTGAGAGTGTTGCATCATCAAAGGAGTAGGTTAGTAGGTCACTCTCCTCCAGTTAACCAATAGCTTATTTTTCCAGGTCCTAATTCGCGGGATCTCCGATCACATAGGTTAGGTTATCACCATGGTAACTCACGTGGGTCTCATACCCATCTCCCTAGATGCAGTGTCTATCATATTTCTTGATAGCCCTTTTGTAAAGAGATCTGCCAGATTCTTAGCTGTTTGGACATAATCCAAAGCTATCACCCCGGAGTTTCTCAATTTCCTGACAGATTTCAATCTTCTCTTCACATGTCTGGAAGACTTCGTGTTATCCTTCGAACTGCTCACTTTAACAATCACAGTTTGATTATCACAGTTCATAAGAATCATCGGTATTGGTTTTTCAACCACCGGCAAGTCCATTAGAGCTCACGAAGCCATTCTGCTTCGACAGTGGCCGTATCTAGTGCTGTGAGTTTTGCTTCCATTGTTGACCTCGTTAAGATAGTCTGCTTGCAAGACTTTCACGAAACAGCGCCACCTCCATGAGTGAACACATATCCACTCGTGGCCTTAATCTCATCAGCATCGGAAATCCAATTTGAATACTATATCCCTCCAGTACCCTTGGATACCCGGTATAATGAAGACCATAGCTCACAGTGCCTTTTAGATAGCGCATTACCCTCTCAAGAGCACGCCAATGATCATCTCCCGGATTGGAAATAAAACGGCTCAGTTTGCTCACAGCAAACGAGATGTCAGGCCTGGTTGCGCTGGCTAAGTACATAAGTGAACCAATAATTTGAGAGTATCTCAGCTAATCTCTAGTTATTTTTCGATTCTTACGAAGAAGCACACTAGGATCATAAGGTGTTGGAGAAGGTTTGCAATCTGAATAGCTAAAACGACTCAGAACCTTTTCCACATAGTGGGATTGCAGCAATGTAATTCCACCATCATCATCTCTCAACAGCTTGATGTTCAAGATAACATCAGCTACTCCAAGATCTTTCATCTCAAAACTCTGAGATAAGAAAGTCTTAACCTCCTCAATCACCTTAAGGTTGGTTCCAAAAATCAGTATGTCGTCGACATACAAGCACATAATAACTCCTTCACCCCCACCATAGCGATAATACACACACTTGTCAGCTTCATTAACAACGAACCCAGCAGACGTTAAAGTCCTGTCGAACTTCTCATGCCATTGCTTGGGTGCTTGTTTCAGGCCATACAAAGATTTTAATAGCTTACACACTTTTCTATTTTGACCATCTACTACGAATCCATCTGGCTGTTCCATATAAATTTCCTCGTCCAACTCTCCATTTCAGAAACCCGTCTTAACGTCCATTTGATGAACGAGAAGACCGTGTAAGGCAGCCAGCGAAAGTAGTATTCTAATGGTGGTCAGTCTGGCCACAGGTGAGTAAGTATCAAAGAAATATTCGCCTTCTTTTTGGGTATAACCCTTGGACATAAGCGGTGCCTTGTACTTTTCAATTGTACCATTAGGCCTAAGCTTCTTCTTGAACACCCACTTACATCCTACAGGTTTGCAACCATAAGGACGATCAGTGATCTTCCATGTCCCGTTAGCCATGATGGAATCCATCTCGCTACGGACTGCTTCCTTCCAGTAGTCTGCATCAGGAAATGCATAAGCTTCTGAAATAGTATTGGGAGTGTCATCCACAAGATATACAATAAAATCATCACCAAAAGACTTTGAAGTCCTTTGTCTCTTGCTCCTTGTAGGAGCTTCATTGTCTACCTTCTCATAGTTTTCGTCATGTGTATGTTCAAGATATTTCATTGGAGTGCTAGGTGCAGGAGTTAACTCAGATTCCTGACTAGAAGTGCTAGGCATATCTCTCATAGGAAAAATATCCTCAAAGAATATGGCATCTCTAGACTCCATGATGGTACCGACTCTCATGTCAGGTGCTTCAGATTTCACTACTAGAAATCTATAACCGATGCCATGATGAACATAGCCCAGAAAGACACAATCAACGGTTTTAGGTCCAAGCTTACGCTTCTTGGTTATTGGCACATTTATTTTGGCCAAGCAACCCCAAGTGCGTAGGTAAAAGAGTGTTAATCTTTTCTTTTCCCACTGTTCAAAAGAAGTAATCTTCTTATTTTTTGTAGAAACTCTGTTTAGGACATGACAAGATGTCAAAATCGCCTCTCCCACCATGCCTTCGATAAACCCGCAGTGTCTAACATGGCATTAACCAAATCAGTTAGAGTGCAGTTTTTCCTCTCAGTAACCCCATTTGACTGAGGTGAATGGGGAGGCGTCCTCTCATGGATTATACGATGTTCCTCATAGAATAAGTTAAACTCATTCGAAAAGTACTCTCCACCACGATCTGACCGAAACCTTTTGATTTTCCTTTCAAGTTGAGTTTCAACTTCTGCCTTATAGATTTTGAAGTAGTGTAGAGCCTCATCTTTCGTTTTCAAGAGATATATATAACAAAATCTAGTGGAATCATCAATCAACGTCATGAAATATTTCTTTCCACCTTTAGTCAACACACCATTCATCTCACAAAGGTCTGAATGTATGAGCTCCAAAGATGCCAAGTTTCTTTCCTCCGTAGCCTTGTGAGGCTTACGAGGTTGCTTAGCTTGCACACAAGCTTGACACTTAGAGCCTTTGGCTAAGGTGAACTTCGGAATTAAATTCAAACTAGCAAGCCGCGTCATACAACCAAAATTAATGTGACAAAGTCATGAATGTCAAACATCAGTTTCATTAGCACTAGGGCATATATGGTTCACGACCTTATTACAAAAATCTGATAGAGAAAGGCGAAACAGACCTCCGCACTCATAACCTTTACCAATAACGAATCCATACTTAGACACGACAATTTTATTGGACTCAAATACCAACTTAAACCCTTCTTTACAAAGAAGAGAACCACTAATGAGATTCTTATTCATCGAAGGGACATGCTGCACGTTCTTCAGCCGCACAATCTTCCCGAAGTAAACTTCAGATCTATCGTGCCAACACCACGAACAAAAGCATGTGACCCATTCCCCATTAGGACGGTAGAATCCCGAGCGGCCTGGTAAGAAGAGAACAAGGAAATGTCAGCACATACATGTATATTAGCACCGGTATCAATCCACCAATCAGTGGACTGACTTACAGAGAGTACAGTAGGTAAATTACCGTACCCGGTTGCTCCAGCTTCATTGTTGCTGACAGTCACATTGACAGACTTGGAGTTCTGTCCTTGAGGGCCTTTCTTGCCTTTGCGGTGTTTGCACTGACTAGCCCAGTGACCAACCTCACTGCACACATAGCAAGGCTTGTTGTCCTTGTCCTGCTTCTTCTTCTTGAAGTTGGCAGTCTAAGAGACTTTGAACTTTCCCTTGAACTTGTGGGTATTCTTTTGCACCATGTTGGCGCTGAACTGTCCCTCGGTTTCCTTAGTGTGTGTGTCTTTCGCCCTCGCCTTCTCTTCCACATCCAGAGACCCCACGAGATTCTCAACAGAAATCTCTTGTCTCTGGTGTTTCAGTGAAGTGGCAAAGTTCCTCCAAGACTGAGGAAGCTTAGCGATAATGCACCCCGCGACAAACTTGTCGGGTAAAACACACTTGAGAAGTTCGAGCTTCTTTGCAATGCACTGTATCTCATGAGCCTGCTCGACTACAGAATGGTTATCAACCATCTTGTAATCATGAAATTGCTCCATGGCATACAGTTCACTGCCAGCATCTGTTGCACCGAACTTAGCTTCGAGCGCATCCCACAGTTCTTTGGCATCGCGTATGTGTAAATACGCGTCCACCAACTTGTCTCCGATCACGCTTATAACGCCACCCACAAAGAGGACAGTGGCATCTTGGAATGCCTTCTCCTGTTCAGGAGTAAGCCCTTCAGGTTTGCCACTCGCCACCCAGTAGAGTTCATAGCAGTGAGCCACAAGATGGTTTTAGTTTGCCATCTCTTAAAATGCACACCCGTAAACGGGCTCGGTTTCAGTGACGCGGCGAAACCAGCAGTCAAAAATTGCCTAAACACATAAGGTTTTTGGATTGTTGAAGTAATTAGCAATTTTTAAATTAATCTAATCCATAAAAACATCATAACACATGTGCAAACAGGATAAACCAACTCAGGCGAACTAGACATGCAACAGAAAACTAGATAACAGTCTAGCATCTCTATTTCATTTGCACCGAAAGCAAAGCAGAAATTCAGAAACACGTACGTCGAGATAACCGTGGCGAACAATCTAGCGTTGGCGTCAGAAGCCATGGCGATGAAGTCCTCGTAGTCGAAGTAGTCGTCCGACGACGAGGAAGCAGTCGAAGCAGCCGTGCGATCGTCGATGAAGACGAGTCGAGGGAGTCATGCGGTCGTCGATGAAGAAGCAGATCGGCCTTGAGCAGTCGCGCTGAGACGCTCCCCAAGAACCTTATCGCCCTTTACCCGGTACAGGTTCTCGAAAGGCGGGGTTCCGGAGGCTTGCTCTCCCGCACGGCCGTGTACGCGGTCGCTGGGATGGGAAAGCTGGAAGGTAGTGCAGCAAAAGGAACGACGACGGTGGAAGAGAACGAGGAAGTAGATGCAAGCGTTCCTGCTAGGGTTGCCCTACTCCTCCTCTTATAGCCGCTCAGGTAGGACGTGGGATTACGACTCCACGTTCGAGTCGGTAATCGCCCCACAATCCGATAATCACGGGTTAACGCGTCCGTTAATAACTCGTGCAAAACTTCTGTCCCGAGTGGCAAAAATACGAGCCCGGCTCGATCATGAAACATGACGCGCGCGCATGACGTGGCGAGGCAGGTGGCGAAGGATGAGCGCGTGTGTATTAGTCCTCTTCTCAAGCTCTTAGTGGGGGGTAGAACACCAAGCCTTATATGTGGGTGTAACTCCCTCTCCACTAACAATGTGGGACTAAGTCCCACCACTTGAAATGCAACCATATGGGCCTTCGAGATTTTTCAGGAATTAATTGGAAATGGGCCTAAAGCCCATTAATTCTAACACTTCTTGGTTTAAATATTAATGCTTATTTCTTTTTATCGATCATATTGTGCTTATATATGTGTGTGAATGACATACATATATATTGTGCTTGCGCCTCGTAGCTGGGACTATTGAGAGACTGTGCAATTGGGACTGTACAACTCGGTTTTTCAAAGGGCACGGTTAGCAAATCCTAAGCTAGCTAGCAAAGCAGGTTTACCAGCAGTGACAATAAGTCACCACCGACGGACGTCTAACATGCAGACGTTAGTGATGACTTATTGTCATCACCGGTAATAAGTCACAATTGACGAGTGGCTAAACTGCGGTCGTCAGTTGTGACTTATTATCGTCACTAGTAATAAGTCACCACTGAAGGGTGGTATCACGCAATCATTAATGATAAGTAGTTCCGCCAATGGGCAGTAAGTACGTGCCCGTCAGTGGTGACCTATTACTAGTGGATTAATAGATCACCAATGATGAACTACCACTAACGGGTGCAACCTGCCCGTCAGTGGTACTTGGTCACCACTGACGATATGTTTTTGATGGAAGCTGCACTTGTTCTACCGGTCACTGATCAACTTTTCTGTCATACTGTGTTGACTAAGTATTTATTCTCACTCTATCTAATGGATCTAGTTTCTCACTAACTGGTTTTACTACCCTGTTCTTCAAACTCTATTGATGGATATATGCTAAAACATGGTGTTACGCATCATGACATCACACCCATTTTGTGTGTGCAGTTAAGAAAGAACAAATTAATAGACTATCTTCTGATCAATGCATCGAGACGCAACCCATGTATAAAGTGTCAGCATACCACATACCTTATCCAAGGAAAAGGGCAACAGACTGCACAAAACTGATGTTCAAAACCTCTGATCCTGTGGATATCATAGTTATTCACGTAATTTGGACCAAAGCAAATCAAGCATATCGGAAGACGGAGCGACTTCACTTGTTTCCTTGGTTTTTGCATGGCTGCTGCATCCATTTTGGATGGGCGTCTTTTCATTTAACCTCTGGGATACGTATCTTTAGATCCTGTACGTATCTGTTAGAGAGAAACTCAACATACAATGGATGAATCCACTTTGCTGCCCTTGCAATTCCACTCAGTGCTTTTGTTATGCATCTTTTTTCCTCTTTTTTAGGAATGGACGTCTACTCAATTTGCACAAGAAAGTGCTGCTATGCTAACTTCTTGCACCACCCTTCTCTTTAAAAGGCAAGGGCAACGCACAGTCTAGTCCAACAGCACTAGTAGTTTGTGATGGACACTAGTACTCCTCCGAAGTCTGGGACGGGCTTCTTCAAAACTTGCTTCAATGGAGTTAATGCACTCTCAGGTTTCTTCCATTCTGTCTCTGCCTTGCTCAAGCATGAGATTGGAGAAGTGATGCTATATCGATTACTTATGGCGCCCCATATTACCTCTTTAACCTTGCTAACTTGCGGTATTTGCTTTCTGTTTTGCAGGTGTTGGAATACTATCCATACCTTATGCATTGTCTCAAGGAGGATGGTTGAGCTTACTTATCTTCATAACCGTAGCTATAATCTGCTTTTACACTGGGATTCTCCTACAAAGATGTATAGATTCTAGCTCACTTGTTAAGACCTATCCTGATATAGGTGAGCTGGCTTTTGGCCGGAAAGGAAAAATCATAGTAGCAATATTCATGTACCTGGAGCTGTACCTTGTGGCAATCGACTTCATGATATTAGAAGGTGACAACTTGGAGAAATTGTTTCCAAGTGTGAACTTCCATGTTGCCGGACTCAAGGTTGGAGGCAAGCAAGGGTTTGTTCTGATTTTCGGCCTGTTGGTTTTGCCGACGACATGGTTTCGGAGCTTGAACGTGCTTGCGTATATCTCTCTTGGAGGAGTCCTGGCTTCCATCATTCTCATCGCGTCTGTTCTGTGGGTAGGAGCATTTGATGGCATTGGTTTCCATGAGAAAGGTGTGCTTGTGAATTGGGCTGGTATTCCAACTGCTATGAGCTTATATTCATTCTGTTTCAGTGGCCATGCAGTTTTCCCAATGATATACACCGGCATGAGAGACAGAAGAATGTTTCCAGCAGTAAGTAAATCAGAAGTCCTTCCACTGATCTGTTATGTTTGCTTAGCCGAGAAACAAGATAAAAATAGTACAGTTGTAAAGCGCTTTAATTCTTTGTTAAAAACTACTAATGATCGTCGTATTCCAAACTGTTATGGATAATTTTGCTTTACAAATTCCGAGTCAAAGCAAAGTCGATCTCATTGACCGATTGGGTAAAATACATACCTTGCCTGAGTCAAAGTAACTCCAGTTCTGGAAACTGGAATCCTGTCAAACTTTTCTGATTAGATAAAGCTGATGTACGAATGACATCACGGTTTGCTTAACACCTCTTCTCCTTTTCCAATTTCAGGTGTTGCTCTTCTGCTTCATCATCTGCACTCTTAGCTACGGGCTGATGGGTGTCATCGGTTACCTGATGTACGGCGAGTCATTAAGGTCCCAAGTGACGCTCAACCTTCCATCAAGGAACTTGAGCTCCAGCGTCGCAATCTACACAACGCTGATCAATCCGTTCACCAAGTTCGCGTTGCTGGTCACTCCAATAGCAGAGGCGATCGAGGATGGCCTTCATGTTGGCAAGAACAAGGCTGTCAGTTTCTCCATCAGGACTGCTTTGGTCGTCAGCACAACCATCGTGGCGCTTGCCGTGCCATTCTTCGCTTATGCTGTTGCGCTCACAGGCTCGTTCCTGAGCAGCACTGCCACGATGTTGTTGCCATGTGTTTGCTACCTGAAGATCAGTTCCAGGACCTCCAGGAAGCTGGGGTTCGAGCAGGTGGTTTGCCTGGGTATTATCATAGTTGGGGTAGGCGTTGTAGTCGTAGGCACTTACAGTTCACTGAAACAGATTGTTCAGAGCTTATGAACTATGTGAGCAGGGATGTGGACGAATTGTATGTAGAGCCTGTTCTAGTAAAAATCATGCCTGTACTCTATACTTATACGCTGTCAAGATATAAATAGTAATTTAGGTTACATAAGAGCGGATACGAATAGTGACTAAGAAGATCTTGTGATATGGAGACTTGCTTCTTGCCAAGAAAATGTTTGTATCTATCATGTTATAAACATTATTCAGATGTCTAAACTGTTGTCTAGTCTGGGGTCTGGGGTTGTTTCTTCCTATTAATTGATCAGCAGAGTTCTTGGCTTCTGTTGTGAAAAAAGACATTATTCAGACACGCGCACAGGTCAAAGTGCTTAACTATGAGCTCTTCACACCTCAAGCATCCAGCCCATGACAAACAAGGATATTGGGGTGCATCCGTGAGAGTACTCGTGACTTAGCTCAAGCTGTGTGGCGTATCCAACAAGTGACGCCCATATGTAGATGTACTAACTACTGCCGCATGACGTATCCAAACTGCATCATAGTGTGTGCCATCGCTGTGCATATTACATTGCATGCTGCGTTTATTTGGACTAACACGTTCGTTTTTTGAAACGAAGCACAAGATTTGCCTTTTTCATTAATTAAGAAGGTATTTAGTACAGAAAAGACTACAAAGACCAACGAGAAAGCAGTGGAGAAAAGGCCACAAGGGAGAAGGGACTAACACGTTTGTTATGAGAAGCAGTGGGAGGTTGTAGCTAGAACAAACATTTAGCGAGGGAAAACATGTGCTTGAGAGTACACGGTTCCAGAAAGTGACGCTTTGCTAAAAAAATCCTAAAAAATTGTAAAGTTGGAAATATCTTTGACTAGACAAATGCAGTAAAGTTACTAGGTTTTCCATTTTGTTAGTTCAAAATAATGGCATAACCCACTAGTCGTGATTCACAATAAAGCCCTCGCGTGCTAATGGTTTCATCCATCACAAAAGAATCACAATTAACATGTGCCACCAAGCATAATCATCACATAAGCAATTCCATTGCATAATTAATCACAAAAATTAGCAAGCTATTGCGTGCCTTGAGTGTCACTCTCCTAAACCTAAGAAGGATTGGTTTCATCCATCGCAAAAGAATCACAATTAACATGTGCCACCAAGCATAATCATCACATAAGCAATTCCATTGCATAATTAATCACAAAAATTAGCAAGCTATTGCGTGCCTTGAGTGTCACTCTCCTAAACCTAAGAAGGATTGGTTTTGTAGTACGCCTCGTTGCCGGCCTCCACCGATAAGTATTAAAAAAACTTATCAGGAAGCCGAAAAGAGAGAATAAATCAATAACAGGAATTTAGGATGCAAAATGATGAATGAAATCCATCCTAAAACATGGAAATGAAACTATAAAACTAATTTAATTGGTTTCACTCAATTTGGAGTCCTAGAATTGAAATTATGAATTTTCTAAATTATATATGACATTTATATGGTTAATTAACATAACAGTTAATCAATTTTTTCTACAATGGTAATATGCATTAAAATGATTTCATGAGATAGTGCAGATTAAACCATGAATTTACATACAAAATACATCTCATTTAAAGTTGATATGAATTTTCTATGATTTTTAGAAGTTTTAGCCATGTTTAGCATTTTTAGTCTTTTCCTCATTTAAATAGACAGAGAAATACTTTTACACCTAAGTGTAGCTAGCCACAGAGATTGACATGTGGGGCCAGAGGTCAACCATTGACTAGTCAAGGCTGACTGATCAGCTGTCCATTGGGCCCACATGTCATACTCAGAAACAAAATAAATCAATTTTAACTAACTCAATGAGCCCATGACAGATGTGTCCTACGTGTCCCGTTTAAATGTTTTAACCATTAAGTGAGTGGGCCCTACTTGTCATACTCACGTATCTTAAAACATGTTTTAGTTAGCTTTTAACACCACGTGGCCCATAAGTCATACGGTGATTAGCTAATGAGTTGAAGAACTAATCTCGCGAGCGCACACATCAGGTCACCGGTGGCTAATCACCAGTGAAACTGAGCGCACGCAGTGCAGGGCCACCCGCGTGTTCTAGCACACCAAATCGGGCGCGATTTGTCGTGCATGGTTCCGGAGGATGCCGCGAGCTCAACCGTGCCAGCATGGTGGTCGCTGGCGGCAGCCTGAGGCAGAGAAAGGGTGGGGCGAGCGTTAGAGCACTGATATGAGGGGGAAAAGAGGTGGGTCCAACTTGGTGACTCACCTCAAAGTGATTGGCGGCCTCGCCGGAGGCTGAGGGGGCCGATGACGTGGAAGATGGCGGTAGCCGATGGCACTGGAGTATCCGATCATGAAGAGGAAGAAGAAGCATGTTAGGTCCTTGCGCATGATGTGGAAGCTTCGATTGGTCCTCAGGAATGTGTCGAACCTCCTAGCAACTCCTGGGGACGATGTGAAGCTTGAGCTCACTGGCGATGGTGAACGACAGCACATTGATCACAATGACACAACCCACCAGTGCATGAAACGGGAAAGGAAGGGCACGGTGAGCTAGAAGAGAACGAGGCAAAATGGAATCAGGTATTGGCTCATGATGAGGCTCACTGAAGGAGGAGAAACATCCCGTGGTGGCGCTTCCACTGGAGATGAGGAAGACCGCAGCTCCCTTCCATTCTGCGAGCCCTTTGTTAGAAATATGCCCTAGTGGCAATCATAGGGATGATCATATTTCATTGTATCCATGATTTATTAAATGTTCCTTGAATAATATTATTTGTATTGATTGGTAAGTATGTGACTTATTTGTAGAACTCATATTAATCTTGAATGATTATTCTAAATTGGTCCCTAGTCGGTACTCATGTGAGGACACATATGAATAATAGACTAGCATATGTATTGGTCGATGATCATGTTTCACGGGTCATGGACATAGAGATGTCGAACCAATTGTATGAGCACATGTTAGGGAACATGGGGTTGGACAGACCCAACTTAAGACACAATGTGTGTGCTATGTCCTTTGATCTGAGATTGTCGTATGTATTTCATATGTGTAAATGACTTACTTAGGGGTTGTCCAACGCTACTTCGTAACTGGGTAGTGATAAAGGCTGTCTTCTTGTTTGTCATGAAGCATGATGCGAGTCATGGTCAATCGAGATGAGATTTGCCCCTCTCTGTGATGAGAGAGATATCTCAGGGCCCCTCGAGTGATCGGATCCAGAAATGCATGGCCGTGCTACTTAAGGTTAAAGAGTTAACCTAGTAAAGGAATCCGAGACACATGATCGAGAAAGAGCTGTCAAGCTCGAATTTGAGATTGACAAATATCGTGAGGCAAAGGGAGTTGCATACATAACATTGTGATGGTTCGTCCGATGCGATCCTTACGTACGTTTGGGAGTTGGCACGTCCTGCTAGGGGCCGCTACCAATTAGTGACCGAGTAGGAGTACTTGGTTTATGTCTAAATGTGCGTGAACCTATAGGATCGCACACTTAAGGGGCAGGAGCTTAAATTCATATTAGAGTCCGAATTAGACTAGGCATAGATTCCCGAAACCCTAGCCGTCATCCCTCCCACGCCTAAGGTTGCCCGTTCGGATCTAGCAATCCGGACGAGCGACGTTCCTCCCCGAACGTGTGGATACCTTGGAGGCGTTGCAGCTGTGACGCTTGGACGATCCGCCCGAGGGAACCACGAGGAGGAGACGATCTGTTCGGGAAACCACGAGGAGGAGACGATCTGTTCGAGGGAACCACGAGGAGGAGAAGGTAGTACGACTACAGCTGCTTCCGCTGCATCGACTCTACTTCCTCTACGGTTCTGCGCAACAAGGGGTAATCTCGTGATCTACTGCTACAGTAATTTCTGGTTTACGCGGTAGAAAATTTTGTTTTACGCTAGTGTAGCCTACCCGTAACCCTACACCCTTGTACCAAGAAATCGCAAGGATGAGCTCCAGATGTCCACATGGAGTTAATGGGCAAGGTGTGAGTGTGAGGCTCACCATGGAATGTTGGTTGACACGACGGTGCCGATGGCAGTGCTCTCGCCAGAGCGCCTCTACCGTTGATGTTCCCAGCGAAGGGCTCGAGCCAGCCTTGACGACCTATTTGAGGAATCAGTAGAGGAAGGGGAGCGCGGTGACGGGGTTGGTGAGGAAAATGGGGGAGAGATTGCGATGAAATTGAGAAGGGGGTGATGGAGGGCAGCAACGACCGGGACCACAACGTTGGCCACAACGGCTCACGGGGAGCAATGTTGCACACATGGCAGCGCGGGATGCAGTGCGGGCACGTGCACATGTCTACTAGTGCAACGGTCGGGTCGATGGTGAGCGCGACCTGGCAGTTGGCCGTCTGTGCTGCCGTCTACCTGGCGCAGGAGTGCCGCGACGCGTGGAGACGACACCCTCAGGGCGGGCCCCACAGCATGGTGAGTGAGAGGAGGCACGTCATCAAGGGTGCTTTGGACAGGAGAAAATGGAAAGAAGGGAAGGCACGGAGGCCGCTAAGGGGAGAGGAAATGGGCTTTGGCCCGCAGCGAAGGTAAATCAGGCCGAAAGTTGGGCCGAGTAGATTAAGGTTCCTTTTTTCTATTCTATTTAAGTTGTTAAATTATTTGTACGTCCAAATCTAGGCTTCTAAATTTGAAAAGAAAATTACAGTGGGTCTATACAATATTCATGACCTGTGAGAATTTTCGCATATTTGACTATTAATTAAATTCAAGTCCAATTATATCATAATTTAGGTTTGATCTGTAGCCAACTGAAATATTATTCTATAATTTATGAAAAAATTTATTCATTCTTAAGGGAACAAATGAGCCGCAAATATAAAATTTCATGAATTTTAAATATGGCAAACTTCACCAAATAAATATGTTACATTTGTGCCAATTTGAAACTTGTTTAAATAACACTTCATTTATATATGGAAATCATCTCCAAAATGGTTGAATTTTTTTGATTTTTTATTTATTCTGAAAATAAATTTTATTTTCTAACAAGTTTAATTATTTATTGCATCCTCGAGGCTCACAACTATTTGAGGAAGATAATTGTGCATATCAAACTTCACTTTTTATTATTTTAAGTGCGATTTAGATTTGGACTACATGAAATCAATCTCTACTTATGGGTTTGAAACTCTTTCTTATTAAAAACATTACAATTAATCATGTGCAATTGTTGGCCATCACATCACCAAGATGATTGCAGGTTATACACCTCCAAGTAAAACGAGTTAAACTCTGTTTTAAAAGTAGGTTAGAGTTAAAGCAAAACAGATGACAATGGTAACTAATCACCTTCAGATGAATCATTGAAGATGTTTCTGGCCTCTGGATTTCCCTTAATCCCAACTCTTGATCTGAACTATACTTTTACTTTGGAAAGTGAAAAACCCCTAGCGACTTCATTGTTCCCTCCAGACTTGAAGTCTGAATAATCTGAACTCCGGAACAGAACTATGATCCAAAGACCTGGTAATACCTTCTCCTGAGAGACCCTGGTACTCAAGCGAATAATGGAAAGTTATCCTTGATGCATACTCGTCTTCAGCTAGTGGTAGAAAGGTGATAAAACAGAAAGTAATCCACGAAGTCTTGCGGTATTTTGGAATACCTGCAGAAGTCTCTTTAGTGGGTATGTAGGAGGTAAAATGGAAATAGTGCAGATAACTGAACCTCATACATGGGTTTACATATGCTGATAGTATGGAATGATTTTGAAATAAACCAAGCGGCAGCATTGAACATATGTAGCTCAATGCTAGGATCTCATTGCATAGGTTATTATCAAAAAGAGTTCCCCGCTAAAAGGAATTACTGCTTATTCGCAGTAAAACACTCAAGAGAGATAGGAGCTGAACACTGAAACCAAAATTGAAAATTTTCAGTTCCATCCAAGTTTACACCACTACTCTGTTAAGACTTGACAACGCTTCGAAATGGTGGACACCCCGGTACATAGATATGTGAGTTGTATTTAATAGTAAATTGTAAATAACCTCAACAATACAAATTAGAAGAGTGGGGTTGACGTCCCGAATATCACTAAGCTAAACAAATGGGATCGACACCACGTGTATTAGTAGCTGAACAAGAAGGGTGCGATCGACACCCCGGGTATTACTAAACAAGTGAGTCTAACACTTGAATATTAGTAAGCTAAACAAGGTTCAAACCGGGGAGCGTGATACAACGGTATCTAGACTTGAATATTACTTCATCTGTTTCACTATATCTGTCCTTAGTTTCGAGATAATCTATTTTAAAATATTTATCCATTAAAGATATCAAAAGTACAGTTATTACAATATTTCTATTTTATACTCCTATTAAAATGCTTTGGAAATTATTAAAGGGTTATAGTATTAGTTTAATAAGAATATACATAGTCATTTTGTATTAATTTTTTTAAAATTTAGCATTATTTTAATTTATGTTTATGGTGGACTGATATAATAAAAAAGAGAGTAGTTACCTAAATAAGGTTTAAATTGGGGAGTGTTATGCGACGGTATGTCTAGCTCATTGAGTCGGGCTGTCTCCCTGGCGAGGGATACAATCCGGTCTATCCGGTCTTTGTAGTGACGTACGGTACCTTCCCTATAAATACACAGTCGCCTACTCATCACAGCCCTCCGTTCGCCCCGCCAACGCCATAACGCTCCCACGGTTAGATCATGCAGTTTCTCTGTCATGTATGGATCTATATCCGTGGACTGAATGACTCATTAGCTGATCTAGTAGAAAACATTATTCCTAGATTGTTCCAAATATTTATTTGGATGCTTTTCGTTGATCGGCTACTGGTTCTTTTCCCGGCTCTGCGATTTCTCTTAGTAAATTTCGAGCGATCTTACTATATCGCTAGACCGAGTCACCTCTTTTGGACGCTTTGTACATCCCATGATCATTAGATCTCATCGTTCTACGTCTAAACTTGTACTTTTTATTATGCATAGTTTTGGTTGTTGCATTTTTTGGGTTGGTTTTGGTCGATTTTGTTATTTGTCAGTTAGCTACGTAGTCCTTTTCCTAGATCTGGTCTTGTTTCTTATGTGATTCATCGTTGTGATTCCCAGATTCATTTGCGTGATAGAATTTGTTTAAAACAAGAAGAGTGGGGTCAACTCTCCTAGATATTGCTAGAAAATCAGGCAATATAATGAAACTAATCCGAAGACCTAATATGACTAGACAGAGAATCAAATCTAGACATTATCAATAGCATAGGAATTACATCACAGCACATGTCTAGATCACAGACTAATACTAGAACAGCGAGTAACGTCGCCATCAATCCCATCTACGGAAATAGAATATTACTGGAGATATGAAGAAGCGACGCAGTCAAACTTGCCGCAGCGAAGAGATCGATGCAGTGCGACTTGATGCAGAGAGGAAGTCGATGCCGAGAAGAGAGCGACGCAGTGCAGCAGACCGAACAGCAGCGAGCAGTCGCGAAGGCGCTTCCCAAAAATCTTATTCGCTCTCTCCCGTACAGGATCTCAAGAGCGGAGGATTTCGGAGACCTACTCTCCTATCGCTCGGTGCACGCCAAGGAACGGGATGGAGAAGACCTGGATGACGGCGCAGCGTGGGTGGAAAACAGAGAACATATTGATTTTTCCGGTGTGTTTTCGTCTGGAAGAAAAAGACTTCTTATAGACGAGCCGCCATGACTTCGAATCCGATTTGGACGCGAGTACTGCGCACGATCCGAACTCGGTTGTGATCCTTATCTAGAAATCGCATGACAAAACAGAGCTGCGCCAGGGCCTATTGGGAAATCCAAATTTGACGGACCATTCACGCGCATGTCGTATATGCACGCCCTTCGCCACGTCACGCCACGCCCGGCCCGGCCCGGGGAGGCGAGGCGAGCGAGCGCCCGCATGTGGTATTTTCCTTTCTTTCCTCACATTATTTTGGGGAGGTGCGGAGCACCATTCCTTGGTCTCCCTCCACTTCAACTAGCAATATGAGACTAAAGCCACTAGCCCTTGCCATGCATAAGTGGGCCTTTGGGATTTATCTAGAATTAAATGCAGAACAAGTTTGGGCCTAGCCTATTAATTCTAACATTCCCCCACTATATCCCAGAGGTACACGAAGTTTCTCTGCTGTTCTAACGCACTGTTTATATACTAGTCTTTCCAGTGGAGACCCGTCAAGGTTGAACTTCCACCTAGAGCTTCGAGCTACACTTATCCATAACTACGCACTGGAATAAGTCTTGAATTGGCAGTTTTGTGCGAGTAAGCTTTACTTAAAGTCTTGATCAGTACTAGGCCGCCAAAAGGCTTCCCCTCGGGTGGAGCTTATACGTCATACTCCTTGGTCTCTTCATGAGCTTCTTAGAGAGCACCCAAGTCTCACAGACTGCGACTTTTAACAGTCTAGCTCACTTAGGTGTGTTCTTTCAAGAATACCCTGTAGGACGGCATCTTTGCTGGTTAGAGCCACAGAACACATTAAGACAAAGCCATCCTGCCTTACAGTCATGAGAGTACGGTATCTTCACTAGAGTAGGTTAAAAATTGTACTCTCTCAGTTAACCAAACAGTCTGTTTTTCCCATGTCCTACTTCACGGGATCTCCGATCACATAGGTTGGGTTGCCATTGTCCGATCACATGGGTCTCATTCCCATCTCCTTTGATGCATTGTCTATCACATTCCGTGATAAACCCTTTGTGAAAGGATTTGCCAGATTCTTTGCCGTTGGAATGTAATGCAGGACTATTACTCCGGAGTTTCTCAATTTTCTGACAGACTTCAATCTCCTTTTCACGTGTCTCGAGGATTTCATATTATCCTTTGTGCTATTCACTTTAGCGAGAACTGTTTGATTGTCACAGTTCATGAGAATAACCGGAATAGGCTTATCTCCAATTGGTAAATCCATCAATAGTTCACGCAGCCACTCAGCCTCAACGGTGGCTGTATCTAATGCTGTAAGTTCTGCTTCCATGGTTGACCTCGTCAATATGGTCTACTTGCAAGACCTCCATGAGATAGCAGCACCGCCAAGAGTAAACACATATCCACTCGTAGCCTTAATCTTATCGGCATCAAAAATCCAATTGGAATCACTATACCCTTCAAGTACAGCAGGATACCCAGAATAGTGAATTCCATAAGTCATTGTCCCTTTCAAGTAGCACATGACTCGTTCAAGGGCACGCCAATGATCATCTCCCGGATTTGAGGAAAACCGGCTCAGTTTGCTTACAGCAAAGGAGATGTCAGGCCGAGTAGCACTAGCTAGGTACATAAGTGACCCAATGATCTGAGAATATCTCAGCTAATCCTTTCCTAGTCCCTGATTCTTTCGAAACATCGTACTATGGTCATAAGGTGTTGGAGCAGGTTTGCTCTCCAAGTAGCCAAAATGGCTTAGCATTTTCTCCACATAATGAGATTGTGAAAGTGTGATCTCATTCTCATCCTTGATCAGCTTGATGTTCAGAATCACATCAGCTTCTCCCAGATCTTTCATGTCAAAACTTGGGGACAGAAAGGACTTAACCTCATTTATTTTGTTAAGACTTATCCCAAAGATCAGTATGTCATCCACATACAGACATAGCATTACTCCTCACCCCCCACTATAACGATAGTACACACATCTATTTGCTTCACTGACTGTGAAGCCTTCAGATAGTAGGGTTGTGTCAAACTTCTCATGCCATTGCTTAGGTGCTTGTTTCAGACCATACAAAGACTTCTGCAACTTACACACCATGCTTTCTTGACCTTTTATTACAAATCCATCAGGCTGTTCCATGTAAATTTCCTCATCTAGCTCTCCATTAAGAAAAACTGTCTTTACGTCTATTTGATGAACGATGAGGCTATGTGAGGCAGCCAAAGACAGTAATACCCGAATTGTGGTCAATCTAGCAACAGGTGAATAAGTATCAAAGAAATCATCGCCTTCCTTTTGGGTATATCCCTTGGCCACAAGCCGTGCCTTGTACTTTTCAATGGTACCATCAGGCCTAAGCTTTTTCTTAAGCACCCACTTGCATCCAACTGGTTTGCATCCATAGGGACGCTCAGTGATCTCCCAAGTTCCATTAGCGATAATGGAATCCATTTCACTACGGACCGCATCTTTCCAGTACTCTGCATCAGGAGATGCATATGTCTCTGAAATAGTTTTGGGAGTATCATCCACAAGGTACACAGTGAAGTCATCACCAAAAGATTTTTTAATCCTTTGTCTCGTGCTTCGTCTAGGAACAACAATGTCATCCTCTTCAGGATTTTGCTCAGGTGTTTGGTCAGGATATTCAATTGGTATGGCAGGTTCAGGAGTTTCAGCAGATTCTTGACTAGAATTGCTAGGCATATCTTTCATAGGAAAAATATCCTCAAAGAATATAGCATCTCTGGACTCCATGATTGTACCGATATGCATGTCAGGTACTCCAGATTTCACTATTAAGAATCTATAACCAACGCTCCGAGGAGTATAACCTAGAAAGACACAGTCCACTGTTTTAGGTCCAAGCTTGCGCTTCTTTGTTATTGGCACGTTAACTTTCACCAAACAACCCCAAGTGCGCAAGTAAGAGAGTGATAGCATTTTCTTCTCCCATTGTTCAAATGGGGTTATCTCTTTATTCTTTACAAAAACTATGTTAAGAACATGACATGATGTTAATATAGCATTCCCCCACCATGCCTTAGATAAACCCGCAGTGTCTAACATGACGTTAACCAAATTAGTTAGAGTCCAGTTCTTCCTCTCGACAACCCCATTCGACTAGGGTGAATAGGGAGGCATCCTCTCATGGATTATACCATGTTTCTCACAGAATAAATTGAACTCATTAGAAAAGTACTCTCCACCACGATCTGACCTAAGACTTTTTATCTTCCTCTCTAGTTGATTTTCAACTTCAGCCTTATAAATTTTAAAGTGATCAAGAGCTTCATCTTTAGTTTTCAGTAAGTACACATAGCAGTATCTAGTAGCGTCATCGATCAAAGTCATGAAATATTTCTTTCCCACTTTTGTCAACACACCATCGATCAAAGTCTAAACTTAGACGCAACAATTTTATTCGACTCAAATGCTAACTTGTACCCATCTCTACATAGAAGGGAGACACTAACGAGGTTCTTGCTTATTGAGGAGACATGCTACACGTTCTTCAGCTGCACGATCTTTCCTGAAGTAAGCTTCAGATCTACCGTGCCAGCACCAAGAACACGAGCATGCGACCCGTTCCCCATCAGTACGGAAGAAGCTCGGTTTGTCTGATAAGAAGAAAACATGGAAACATCAGCACACACGTGAACATTAGCGCTGCTGTCAAACCACCAATCAGTGGGATGACAAACCAAAAGAACAGTAGAGAATTTACCATAGCCTGATGGTTCTGTATTGTTCTCCTCGCATATGGTCACATTGACAATCTTGGGTTGTCCTTGCTGTCATTTCTTGCTTTTACGCTGAGGACATTTCTTTGCCCAATGGGTGTCCTCACCGCACATGAAGCAAGCACCCTTTGGTCTTTCCTTTTCCTTCTTCTTCTTGAAGTTGGTCGTCTGAACGGCCTTGCCCTTTCCCCTGAATTTACCATGTCCAGGCTTGTGTACCATGTTGGCATTGGAATGACCCTCGCCATCTTTTAAGTGCACATCATTCGCCCGAGGTTTCTCTTCCACATCAAGGGACACAATTAGATCCTCTACGGAAATATTTTGCCTCTTGTGTTTCAGAGATGTGGTAAAATTTCTCTACGAGGGAGGTAACTTGGCAATTATGCCCCAGCCACAAACTTGTCAGGTAATTGGCACTTAAGGTGTTCGAGTTCATTCATCATGAACTGTATTTCATAAGCCTGCTCTACCACAGAACGGTTTTTCGACCATTCTATACTCATGGTACTGCTCAATGGAATAAAGCTCACTGCCAGCATCAGAGGCAGCAAATTTGCTCTCAAGTGCATCCCACAACTCCCTCGCGTTCTTCATGTGCATGTACACATTGAAGAGACGGTCAGAGAGCACACTGAGAACACAGCTTATGAACACAGTGGTGGCATCGGCAAACTCTTTCTCCTTCTCGGTTGATGCAAACTTGTCTGGTTTTCCTTCGGAAACCCAGAACACATTCATAGCCGTGAGCCAGAGTGTTACCCTCGTCTGCCACCTCTTAAAGTTCGCTCTCGTGAATTTTTTAGGTTTAATAGCATCAGCAAAACCAGAGACTTTCATCATGTTCATTAAACATGTAAAAAGGTTATAGCTATTGTTGGACAGTTAGGCAATATAATGAAACTTATCCGAAGACTTAACATGACTAGAGACAGAGAATCAAATCTAGACATTATCAATAGCATATGAATTACATCACAGCACATGTTAAAGGATCAAGATGTTGGCCTAGAGGGGAGGGGTGAATAGGCGACTAAACAATTTTAATACAATGTTGATCAAATCTTTCACTTTTACAGAATTAAGCTTGATTGATTAACAAAGATGGCTATATTTAATACGAGAGATCAAATATACTAAGCAAGGTAAATATGAACAATATAAAGTACTTGCAAAATAAGTGCGGAATTTAACGAGCAAGAGAGACAAGGATTTGTTGCCGAAGTTCGGATCCTTGGGGGAATCCTACGTCTCTGTTTGGGAAGCTCGATCACACGTGATCAAGAGCCAGCTTCCTCTCAAGCATTTATCTCTCGAGGACGCTCTTGCATCTCCTCGACTTCTTATTGGTGATTTTTTCCTCGTGAAGGCGAATCCCGGCCTTCACAAACTTATTGATGCTCACCACACAAATCAGGAGCTATGAAGGGACTCCTAGCCATCTAGGAGACCCCAATCTCTAAGAGTAATAAGCGCGTCGATTTGCTTGGAGATGAACTCAATTGCTCTAGTGCTCAACACTTTGAAAATCCTCACTCTTTTGGATCTCTCTCTCAAGAACAAGGGCTCTTAGCTTTAGAGGAGGAGAAATGGCTCTCTTGAGTGCAGAAAATGATTTGGCAAAGAGTTAGAAGAGAATGGGGAAGGAGGCGTATAAATAGGCCACTCACAAAAACTAGCCGTTGGAGTTTGATTTAACACATCCGGAGATTTCAGGCTAACAAGTCCGGACACTCCGGATATACAAATTTCCAACGGTCACCAACCCCATTCTGCATCCAGACACTCCGGGCTAGGCCGGACACTCCAGGAACCTACCTGAGAGTGTCCCATCTGGGTACTGAGCATTCGGACATTCCGGGCTAGGGCCGGATACTCCGGGAACCTACCCGAGAGCAGCACATCTGGGTACTGAACATCCGGACATTCCGGGTTGGGCCGAATACTCCGGGAACCTACCCGAGAGTTGCACATTTGGGTACTGAACATCCGGATATTCCGGGTTGGGCCGGATATTCCAGGTACTAAAGGAAAGCTAGGTTTTAGCTAAGAGATTGTGAGAAAATTGTCGAGCAATAGAGCACTGAGCTTTTTCATCAGCGTGTTGACACACTCCCCTTTGTAGTATGACGTTTCTATACTCAGAAAGAATAGATCAAGACTTCATAGAGAATAAAATCTATAGATATATTTAATAGAACATACGCCGTCTTCTTTTCTTCACCTTTTTTTAGGGGTCGTCAATGCCGATTGTTCTTCACAAGGGGACTAAAAACCTGATTGTGCACTCATTGCAAATGTTAGTCCCTTAATTGTTTGTTATCTATCACCAAAACACAATTAGGGGCCTAGATGCACTTTCATATGTCTAGATCACAGACTAATACTAGAACACCGAGCAACGTCGCCATCAATCCCATCTATGAAAATAGGATAGTATCGGAGATATGAAGAAGCGACGCTGTCGGCGTAGAGACGCCTCTAGCGGTGGTCCGGTTGGACCCCCTTTGGGATTCGGC